>JADRCD010160110.1:0-28366 GCA_019843815.1 Montemys delectorum | reverse complement strand
AAAAAAAAATCCAGCAGGGTTTTATAAATTACTCCTATGATAAATTGATAACACTTATTTTTACCTTTTATGCAAACAAAGCATCATTAGATGCTGTGTCTGTATTTGCTACTCACTGTTAGACCTGTAAGACCCACCCATGTAGTATAAAAGTGGCTCATCTTACCATTGATGAATAGTGTTCAGTGCTGAGAAACATCTGAGTGTTATTGATCAATTCTGCTTCACTGGAAATTATAAATGTTTCCAGGTTTGTTTGTTTGTTTGCCATGGGGTAGCATGGGCTAACCTGAAATTCTCTATGTAGACTAGGCTGGCCTCAAATTCACAGTTCTAAAGTGCTGCGATTAAAGATATGTACCACCATACCTAGCCTCCATTTGAGTATTCTGAATAAATTGTCAGTGAACATTCTTAGGCGTGTGTTAGGCATGTGTTAGGCATGTATCTTCGTGTACATGTGTGGCTTGAGCACAGTCATTCATTTTCCTGCTGTGGCTGTGCAAGGCTGTGCCATTTATGCCTCACATCCCACAGTGTGGATGCTAGTTGCCCAACATCCTCTATCTCTTTAGTTCGCTGGCCTCTATAGTCTTAAACCTCAGCCCCTCTGATACAATGGGTCTTGTAATGATTTAGTTGGGATATCCCTGCTGGCTTACCAGCCAGTTGTATCTTCATTTATAAAGCCTTGATTCAACTTGCCTTTCTTCTTTCTATAATGTTGTCTGCTCCGTACTGCGCTGACAGGAGCTTTTTGTCAGATAAGTACATTAAAGATCTCATCTCTTAGCCTGCTCTCCAGATTCTCCTAATGACGTCTTATGAAGAGCAGAAGTTTTCCTTTAACAGTAGCCAGTCTGTCATTGCTCCTGTTGTAGTTAAGCTTTTATATTCCATTTAGAAGACCCAAGCTGTCATGATAACGAACCCTACACCCACAAACAGCTTGTATGACTTTATATACCTGTCTCGTTTGACCTGTTATACTCATGAGCGTTAGGAAAGATTTTGTCAATCACACTTAGGACCCATCTATGCTTGATTTTCTATGGGGTTTAAGATGTGGCTTAGGACATTCTGTCTTCATCCTCTGTTAACTTAAATGAGAAAGAATCATGGCTCATAGCAGATGACTATGTATGTGTAGTTCTGCGGTTTTGTGGCCCACTGTTTCCTACTGCTTGTTCTGTTTGTCATGGCCATGTGGCTTATATTATGGTTGCTTTCTAATGCCTTGCTATATGATAAAATCCAAACATTTGTTTGCATGTATTTGTTAGGGGGGAAGGAAGTCATGCACATGCCATGGCCAACATGTCACAGGAAGGTCTTAGGGCAACAAGCAGGAGTCAGTTCTCTCCTCTATGTGGGACTTGGGATCCAATCCAGGTTCATTGGCAAGCACCTTCACCCACTGAGTCATCTTGCTAGCCCTCTTTCAAAATATTTTTGATGGATTCTTGTAATTGTTGTCTCTGTCCATAAGAAAAAGAGGAATACTTTATGATCCTGTATTTTTATCCACCTTGTGTTTAATTCAAATCCTTCCTTTTCTAACCAGATGCCCTTTCTTCAAATCTGAAAGCTATGCTCATCAGTTCCTGAGAAGCCTGGCTTTGTTGAACTATACCAGTTTCTCTTCTCTACAACTCTACCATGGTCCTTGTTAAGAATTCTTTTCTTTGGAGCTTAGAATGGGCAATGAAGTAGGAGTCTGGAGCTGGGGCCTTGGTGCATCTGGACAAGTGTTAACTGTTTTTTAACATAATAAGTAGCATTTTAAGGAACGTGTATGTTGCTAGAGGCGTGAGTGGGGACTGTTCCTCTGTAAGTGGACATGGCTTGTGATTCTTATGTCTGTTATGCTTGATGTCACAGACAGGTAGTCTCAAAGGCTCCTTTTGCTGTTCTGTTCCTTAAGCAAGAAATGACCACAGTTTACATCTGTCTACCTTTAGTGAACTGAGAGAGATCCATTAAGCTAATAAGTGGAAGCAAGACTATAGCTGTCTTCTATGGAGTAGGTGTGTTTTAAATTTAGCCTGTAGCTGGATTACCCAGGATCTAGCTCCACCAGCCAAAACAAAGCAGCCTTCTTCCTGGCAGCTAGCTGATTAGGAAGAAATCAAAGCAAAATAGCCTTTCACAAGGGCAGGTCTTATCTCTCCAGATTAGCATCTCTATCTTTTGAATGTCTCTGCCAGGGTTCCCGAATTTCTTTAACAAGTAAGAGAAGCCTAAGAAGCAGATGAGGCGGTGGAATCCTGCCCCTTTTATCCTTATCTGAAAAAGAGTGAACATTGATGGGGGCTTGTAGACACTGCCCCTTCTTGGACCGCCATGGTCAAGACCAGAGTGGGCCTTATTTGAAACTATTTGCAAGAGACCTGCGTTTTGACAGGCCTGTTATCTCTTTCTGCCTAGGGCTATGGCTGGTGGATAGACCCTTTTAGTGTACTGTCTGGTCTTTTTTCCTAGTGTAAGTCTCCTTTATCTGGCTCACTGCTATCAACAGCCAGGCTTTGCTGGTTATCAAGGCATGTTTAATTACCCTCATTAGTAAATGTCCTTCAGTGCCCTTTTGGCCAGCAAAACTAGTTGCAAATTCTGTATCACTTTCAGTGATCTTTGATCTTTGTGTCTAGTTCTTCTGTGTCAATATCTCTAATAAAATCAGGCAGAATGCACAATACAGGGCATTTCTCATGATCCCTGGGACCTTTCCCTTTGAACCCCTGGGTAGGAAACAGAAGCTTGCAGCTCTTTAAGGCTTAGATTCTTTTATGATAATTCTTCCATTAAAGCCAGCATTTACTGAGCATAGCTTATGTTTACAGCATCCTTGATGCTTTCTTAAACATACTCTTACCCAAATCACTGTTACTAGGCCATGTGTGCATCGATGTAGTATATCAGCTGCTATGATGATGGGTGTTAGACATGAACTGGATGGTGTGCTACTGTAATCTCGTTAGACTCTCAGAACAGTCAGGCAGAGAAGACAAGCAGGATTAAATGTCCATTTGAGGACCAGAAAGCGAAATGTTTAGATATCCTATACCATCCTGCAAAAAGCTCTTATTCATTCAGGCCACTGATACATTGCCCAGCCCTGCACTGTACAGTGGCATTCATCTCTGGGCTGCCCCACCCTTGCCTTGGAATACAGAAATCTACAATGTCCTCTGCTCTCAATTTTAAAAAGTTGTCGTTCTCACTCATGGCCACAGCTCTGGCAGGTGTTCTTAGTCTGCTAGAAGACATGAAGATGGTGGTAGTGGAGATCACTAAATAACTAGCTTCTGGTCATCAGAACTAACACAAGACCCTGAGGGGTTACCTCAGTGAGCAAGGCAGAGTTAACGGACACAGGCCAGGACAGACGCTTGGTAAGAACTGAGGATTTCACAGGGATCTCATAACGACTGGGTTCCTGGTTCTCCCTGCTCTCTGTATCCCAGGTCTACCATATACTCTCACCTATTGCTCTTTTCTTCTCTATCTTACATGATAAGCATCAGGATTTCGGATTATCATGTAATCCCATGTAGGACTGCTTCGGATGAGCAAACTTTCCATGATTGAGGACTCTCTTCACTTTCCATGATTGAGGACGCTATGTCAGTTCTGCTCCTGTTCTTTCTCACCTCTGGCTCCTAACAATCATTCCACCTCCTCTTCAGTGTTTCCTAGGTGTGTGTGTGTGTGTGTGTGTGTGTGTGTGTGTGTGTGAGTTTGTGTGTGGGCATGTGAGTGTGTATGCATGTTGGTGTGCATGTGTATATGTTTTTCATGCGTGTGTGAATGTATTAGTACATATCTGTTTCTGTGTGTATGTGCATGTATGAGTACATATCTGATTTAGTGTGTGTGTGTGTGTGTGTGTGTGTGTGTGTGTGTGTAGTTATAGATGTCCCATTTGTGACTGAGCATTGTGAGATTGTTCTTAGAAAACATCTAATACCAACCGATGGTTTGAGGGACACATTCGAAAGTTGGATTCTTTCCCAAGTGAAGCATCTATTTATTTCCTGAGCTCATGGCTGTGTTTTACTGTCTTTGAAGAATTCAGAAACATGGGATGAGGGAAGAACATAAAATCCTTCTTTCCCTATCTTTTGTGAAAATGGGACAATTTAGAAACGTTTACTTGCTACCAGTAACAATTACAGGAAGCTAGATACTTCTCTAAGCACGACGATCATGTTCTAGTAAGGTTTCCTTGTTACCTTTTGTACCAAACTAGCATTTTAGCTCATATTATCAGCCTGTACTTGGTGGGTAATTATTTCTGAGGACCCTGATTACATTATATACTAATTACTGAGCTTTGGATGAACAAAAAACAGATTTCTATGAGAAGGCTTTATTACATTCTGAGTGCAAAGAACAGCTTTCAATAGTGCCAATTTTAGAAGGCACGAAGCCTATCAATATATTTCACCAGATTTATTACTGAAAATAAGTTAGCTTCTATCATAAAAATGATGACTTCACTGCCCGAGCCCTAGTTGAAATTTATTTCTTGCTTCCTTAAGAGTACTTTAGTGTTGGGCTGTGAGCATATGTGGAGAGGATTAGGAAGTTTGTTTCACTCCTCGTGGGCCCAGTGTGCCCACACAACCGCCATTCTCTACATTTGCCTTGCAAGGCCAGCCTAACCAGACATGCCTGCAGTCACTGATGCCACTTTCATTGAAGAATGATTTATATGTGACTTAAGCCCTACCAATGAAAACCCATCACATATGTTCCCAAGTCCCTGGGAAGATTCTTTGGGATGAATAAATGGATTCAGTGAAATCAGCTGGCCTCTCCCCAAAGCAGGTTAGGTATTTGTGTGTGGAGAATCATTGAGGTGTTTATTCTGTATGGACAGTTTTGACACACCACAGTCTGCACACATCTGGCCTATTATACATCGTGTGGGGATTTGTATCCCTCTACATATATGAGACAAAGAAGGTACAGTGCTCAAGCAGGTGAGAAGAGCATTACAAACAAGGGGACCGTGAACCTAGAGACCAGTTATCCATACGGGGGAAAATGTTGGTCCTATTTGTCAGGCCAGAATTTTCTGAACATGACCCAAACAGAGTCATGATGAGCTTCCTTTAGTAGCTCATGTCTCAAGAACCAAGAAGATGATCCAGAACCTAGTTTGAAATTGTACCAATAGAACATGTTAAACACAGCTAATAACTTTTCTTTCACCACAGGAAATTCTGATGTTTGGTTTTATAAACAATAGTCATTACTGCATACCTGATCTCAGTCACTCACTGTGCATTGCTTGCCTACCTATGACGTGGACAGTACAGTTTCAGTTTCAGACCTGTGAGACTTACAAGTTCCTGTTCTTCTTCACTGTGCTGGGTATCAGACACAGTAATGTTTTCTTTAGTGTGCCTGTGTATGATCAGCAAGGATAGCGACTTAGCTGTAATATACTTCAGAACCACTGGTAATTATTCTCTAGAGCAGGCCAAGGATAAGATCCAATTAAATGGTTAAGTGTGACTTGCAAAATTGAGTACATATACAAAGTTAAAAACCAAGGACTCAATCCATCCAGCCAAATTACTAAAAAATACAAAGTCTAAATATACAGTTTGGACAAGAATTAAAATCTGGCATCCAGGCATGTTGCCTAGACAGAAGAATGGGGCAGAGATACAAGAAATCCCTGGAAGCCCATCCAGTCCTCTATCTGCTTCTGCCAGGGGGTCTCTGTGGGCAACCAGGCCCGACCATCTGACTGAACTAGAGTATTATTTAACCATTCTGTATTTGATCCCTTGAAACCATTCTTTTACAAAATCTTTCTGCTTCACAAGCAAACTACCAGATGGCAGAATCTGGACACGACTGTGAAGACCACTTTCTGCATCTTTATTGTTGGCAAAGTTCAATCTCTTAATGAGGCTCCAAGTCATCCATCCATGCATACCCACCTGCAAATGCTAGCACATGTTAGTTAGTTTAAAAGCAAAACCGAACTGACAGGAGGAGAGCTTTGTCAGCGATGGGATCAACACATTGTTTTGTCGTGCTGTTCTCAACACACTGGTGGCCAAGTACACATTGCTGAGCTAGGGAAAGGGTGAGATACAGGTTGGTGCCCACCCATCTACTCCTGCTTACTGACTATTTTTAATGTATGTGTAATTTACATGTGTTTCTTCTCATTCTGATCTTGTCATTTCATGTGAATGAACACAAAATTTTATGTAATGAGTTTTAATATTCTTTGTTTTCCTGGCTAATCATAAGTGTGCAAATTTAGATTTAATCAAAAAGAAATATATTGCTATCTCAGTAATAGAAAATAATAAGAATTGAAGGCACGATAAGTGTCAGCACTGTTCTGAAAAGAAAGAAGTGGAAGATGGAAAGAGGAAGAGGATGCATGAATACTATGTGATGCTAAAATGCTAAAATGGCCACCTCCATCCTGTGCCTTTTTGGAACACAACCAGGAGCCACATCCTTTCTACCTCACCCTCATTTACAACTTGTACCCACTACAACAGCAACGGAGTGGAGGTGTTGTAGGAGATTGTGCGCCCGGCCATCCTGAAATTCCTATGACTTGGCCCTTTATGGCTATTTCAATGACTAATAAAACTTACTATAGAATTGTGGTCACTTTTTTTTCTGCCTGTCTGCCCCAGCCTGCCTTTCTTTACTTCTTTCTTTCTCTTTCTTTCTCTCTCTTTTCCTTCCTTCCTTTTTTCCTTCCTTCCTTTTTTCCTTCCTTCCTTTCTTTCTTTTATTCTTTTTCTTTTTAGAAAGTTAATTCTTAGTGTTAAGTTCTATCTAGAAATTATATGTTTATAATCAATTCAAGTCACATATTTATACTATAATGGTGACAACATATAAACAAAAGAGTTGTAATGTCAAATACCAAGTTTCCTTGTTGAAATGTCTTCGTGAGTAAATTCATTTTGAAACTAGAATAGTCTTCCTTGAGATAGTCTAAGATAATGTAAAGGAGGGAGGAGTTCCATTCTGTCCCCCATATCCTCAGGAGATGCCACCCTTTTTTCAACCGTTTATCTTTCTCCACAATCCAACAGTAAATTACTTTGAGCTTAATCTGAGTGGTGACATTTTTTATTTTTATTTTTTTTGGTAAGAAGTTGCAGGGTGGTGTGAAAATATGGAAGATAAGACAGTTTTAGTGGCAGCACTTATCTCTCAAGACTTACAGAGGAAGAATGAGAAATTCCATGTGTCTTAGTGTAGGTTTCCGTTTCTTTGAAGAGGCACCATGACCAAGACAACTCGTGTAAAGGGAAACATTTGAGACAGGTTACAATTTCAGAGATTCAGTCCATTATCATCACGGCAGGAAGCATGGAAACATCCTGGCAGGCATATTGATGGAGAAGGAGCTGAGAGGTCTACATCTTGATCTACATGGAGCCAGAAGAAGACTGACTCTTCTACACTGGGTGGAGCTTAAACACTGGACCTCAAAGCCCACTCCCCTCAGTGAGACACTTCCTCTATCAAGGCCACACCCAGTCCAATAAGGCCACACCTCCTAATAGTGTCACTTCCTAGGGGCCAAGCATATTCAAACCACCACACAACGCATTTGAAGAAAAATTAATTTTTCAAAGTTCAGGAATAGGCATTAGACTAGAAGACAGATGAGGGACAGATAGCCAGCCTGGTATGCTAGCACTTCAGAGGTAGAGTGAGGAAGATCATGATTTCAAAGCCAATGTCCCAAACAAATTAAGACCAGTGTGAGGCTTGAGGAGACCCAATCTCATGCATGAATGCATGCATACGTACATACATATATGCTCTATGAAGTCAATAACTATGACTGTGATTCAGGAGAAAGTACCTACTGAGTTCAGTTGAAATAGGTTGTACATTTGCTTTACTGTCCCCCCAAAATATGCCAAATTTTACTATTGGGGACAATTTGTGATAAAAATTTCACTGAAGCCGTTTTCTGTAACAAAACCCGGATCAGTACTTTAAACAAGGAAACCTCAGCTCGTTAGATGTTGGCACTGGTTTTCCTCTGTAGATGGCAACCATCTTGTTTTGCTGTGGTGTAATACATATAAAGATTGCTTGGGTATTTGACTAACAGGTCAGCAGTCGCTTGGCGATGTGGTAACACCTTATCAAGGTAGTGTTGATTATTTTAATGCTGGGAGTTGAGGGGATGGAAGGATGCACATTTGGTCACTCTCCCTTTCCTTCCCACATTGGTCTGAAGATTTCTTCATCCATGCTTAGGGTCAGTGTCTTTTCAGTTTGGTAAGCTCTATTATTCACTTTGACATTTACTTTATTTCTCATGTCTGCTTAGTCCTAAAACAAGCTGTTCAGTTTGTCTGTCCATCTAACTACTTTGTTCATCCTGAAGCTACTTCGTCTGTCTGGCCATCCTGAAGCCAGTTTGTCTTTGCTCAATAAGAAGACACTTTTCCACTAGTAACAGGCCTGGCCTATGGTAGGGCAAAATTCTTAACTGATCAACTGATCTGATCATTTCGTAGACTTAGAGCAGTGGTTCTCAACCTTTCTAATGGCACAACCCTTTAATACAGTTCCTTATATTGTGGTGAGCCCAATAACAAAATAATTTTTGTTGTTACTTCATAACTGTTTTTTGACACTTCTATGAATTACATTGTAAACATTGTACATGTAAATAAGCATGTGGAGGCCAGAAGTAAACATCCTGTGGTTTTCTAGATCATTCTCTATGGATTTTGAGATGAGGACTCTCAGTGAATTAAGAGTTTACTAATTCAGCTAGACTGATTGGCCAACATGTCTTAGACATCTTCCTGCATCTGCCTCCCAGCACTGGGAATTCAGGCAACACTGCTATGCCCGATAATTTATGGAAGGGCTGAGGACAAGAACTCGGGTCCTCTTGCTCACACAGTAATACATTACCTACTGAGAGTTTCCCTTGCCTCAGAACATTGTTCTTCTAGTTAGTCACATTGACCTGCGACCATAATCAAGCATGGTCCTTCCTGAGCTTCAGATGTTAATGAAATGCAAGCAATATCACCACTTGGAAGTTCCTGTTTGTTTATATGAGCTGCCATATGGGGCTATACCTAATGTGAATTTCCACAGACTGTGGGGTGAAGGGTGACTTCCTTCTTTCATCTCCTCAGATCTGAAGATGGCTTTTGGCAGCCAGTAGATGCTCCCAGAGTCTTTGGACTATGCCAGATGAACATTCCCATCCAGAATGGGATTTACTTCCATAAAATATTTGCCTAGAGCCTAGAATTTTATGTATTCTGATGTTTTGCTTCATTTTATTTTATTTTATTATTTTATTAGCACAACTAAATGCCTTAAGGTAGATTTGTGCTATTATCATATGAATCAACTATAAATCATCACAAGTTGGTGGAATTTTAACAACAAAAGCCAGAACAAGAGCCTCAGCTGCTATTAACCTCCCACTAGCTCTCCCAAAATTAAATTATGCTTAAAGCATTCTAAGTCTTAAGAAAGAAAAAAGGTTTAGCTCTTTAAGGCAAGCACTAATTTTGTACAAATAGTATTAAAGCCCTGACCCACACCTACTTTTAATGATTCTTGCCAATTAACATGGATCACAAAGATGAGCTGATAGATGATTTTGCTTGATTTTCATCTGGAAATAAAATTTCTTTGAGAAGTTCACATTGTAAAAGTTGACAGTCATAAGACAAGTGTCAGAGACATTCAGCCTCTGGAATTCCAGGCCTAAGTAAAGATCCTTGTTGTTTACAATCTTCATGCGGAGGGCCACAAACCCAAAAGACCTGCAGAGAATTTTGGGTCTCTGTAATTCTCAATTTACTTCTTAACCTACATGTTGTAATTTTTGTGTTTAAGTAAAACATGATGAGATTGTAAAGATATAATTGAGGGTATTCATATAGAGTGAGGTTTTATCAAAATGTCTAAAATTGAACCCTCCGGGCAGGACTTTTGCCACATAACACACAATGACATCAATAGCAAACCTTGTGCCTTGACCCTAAGAACTTGCCATGTGCTCCCGACCACCAGCTGCTTATAGTGTGCATTTGCCATAGCAGAGGAAGCCATCACAAAGAAACTCTTAAGTGATCCCTTTAACCTAGCTTCTAGCTTACTGCAAATCAATGGCTTTGTGGTTCTTTTTTATCCCATTATAACTGAGGAACTTACCATGTTCCTGTCATCATGGGGAGATAAATTACTCTGTCTGTGTTCTCAGTGATGGGACTAGGGTCCTTTCTCTACTTCCCCATTGTGAATGACTGCCAAGGACTGTAACGTGATCCAAGTCACGTCTCTTGAATCAGCTGTTCTTTTGATAGCTGGCATGAACATCATCCCTGCAATTATATTCAACACTTACTTCCAACAAACACTTTCATTAGGCCTGGCCAAAGGGTGTGTGTGTGTGTGTGTGTGTGTGTGTGTGTGTGTGTTTGTATGTGTGTTTCTGTGTGTGTGTGTTTCTGTGTATGTGTGTGTGTTTGTATGTGTGTTTCTATGTGTGTGTTTCTGTGTATCTGTGTGTATGTTTGTATGTATGTGTTTCTGTGTGTGTGTGTATGTTTGTATGTGTGTGTTTCTGTGGGTGTGTGTGTATGTTTGTATGTGTGTGTTTCTGTGTGTGTGTATGTGTGTGTTTGTGTGTGTGTGTTCTGTGTGTATGTGTGTGTCTGTGTGTCTGTTGTATCTGTGAGCATCATGTAGTGGGTACACATATGTGTGTACATGTTCATATACTGCTGAAGTAAATAGCTGACATAGGGTGTGCTGCTCTGTCACTCAGCTTGTTTCCTTTGAGACATTTTCTCACTGAACTTGAAGCTATAACAGGAAGCCAGCAACTCCCAGCAATCCTCCTGTCTCTGTCTGCACCCACACCAGCACTTCGGTAACATCTTCCTACAGCCACCTTTGAATGTTTATATGAGTGCTGAGGATCTGAATGCATGCTTGCATGCAAACGTTCTCACCCACTGCACCATCTCCTCAACCCTATTCTCTGGTTCTTAAAGGAGATGAGAAGTCAGAGCTTTGAAAAGAAAACACTGGCAGATTAATAAGCTGCTGTATGACTATGTATCTATGCCTTGGTCAGTAATGCTGGTCAGGAAACACTGCTGTTGATAGAGTCGGTGCTGTCATGTGCAATATGTCACCCTGTAAGGATGGCGTGTTCCCCCTCTTTTATAGAGCTTTCAGGTTTCTGATCAGAAATGTGTGCAAATGTTGCCAAGTTATCTGAATATATATGTATATATTTATATAATTTATTATATATCATATATTGAATTTGAGACAGGGTTTCTCTTTGTAACCCTGGCTACCCTGGAACTCACTCAGTAGACCAAGTTGGCCTCAACTTCACAAGGTGTGTGCCACCACTGCCCGGCTAACAAGAACATTTTTTAAAAGGGAGTTAGCTATTTGAAATGTGCTTGTATTTGCAAACTGAAGACCCAGTAGACATTGCCAAGAGGTTGGAGTAGAGTGCTCTGTTCAATGGTTGAATAGTATGAGCCAACCCTTCAGGCTTATTTCATTTGATATAGAAAGCAAACCTCTCTGTCATAGTCAATGTCCTGTTGCTGTGAAGAGACATGATGACCATGGCAACTCTTATAAAAGAAAGCATTTAATTGGGGCTGGCTTATAGATTTAGAGGTATAGTCCATTATCAGCATAATGGGATACATGGTAATACAGGCAGATATGGTACTGGAGGAGGAGGCAAGAGTTCTACATACAAATCTACACACAGCAGAAAAAGCAAGAGAGACTGGGCCTAGCTTGAGCATTTGAAATCCCAAAGCCCACCCCCAGTGACACACTTCCTCCAACAAGGCCACATCTGCTCCTGTGTGTCAGCTAGCCTCCCTCACTAGTAGTGACCTATCATTCACAATCTCGGATCCTATGGGGACATTCTCATTCAGGCCAGCACACCCTCTAAATTCTCTTTATCATCACAATAAAATAATATCACAAGATACACTCAAGAGTATCATGGACTATGTCATCTGGTAAGAGACAGTCTTTAAACATTAGATCAATTAAGAGATAAACTTACGCTATCTTCACAGATCTCTCCTGTATTCACTAGTTGTACAATTAAACATGGCCTAGAAAACCTCATGTAAAAAGTCCAATATTTTGTAAATAAAACTCTCTTTATACTGTTTGTAGACTTTGTCAAGTTACATCACTGTGCTTCTAAGACAACATATAGCTCATACATTCTGTAAGTTTGCAACTGGAACATGTCAGTACTAGATAAAACCACTCTCCCTAGCTCTTTATGGATGACTTAAAACAGTCCTTCCCATGCCTCTGTTAATGATGTTGATTCTCCCTCCATAGAGGGTGTCTCTCTAGCCTACATGAGGATCAAGGCTCAGACTTAAAGCCAGTTGTCCAACTAAGTCTTTTACACATTGGTGGTATGCAAAGTAGTTTGTGTCCCTCTCTGGCTTGCCCTTCCTCATATACCACTTGGCACATTCCTAGATGAGGTGACTTTGCCATCCACCCACCCCCAGGGCCTTTGTTTACCCAGCTGTATCAAACTATAGATACATCATTACTCAGAGGGAGTAAGGTTGGAATAAGAACTTCTCCACCAACCTAGTATCCTAGTATTACACATCAAAGACGGGTACTCTCACTTCTAATTCCCATTCTGAACCACTGTGAATTGAGCGAGCCCCTCAGGCTCTGTCAGCTGTGATCCAGAAAGACAATAATGCAGCTGGTTAGGAATTAGTGACAGGAGAAATTCCTCATGAAGAAACTGGCAGAGAAGAGGCTGGCAAGTTGTGGACACTTGAATTGTTCTCGGCTTTCTTATCTTTGTTCAGACCATATATGTAGCTCTTCTCTCTTTAAATCCGTTCTTGTAACTCTGAGTTGACTCACTGCCGTAGGCTGTGAAAGGAGCCAGGCTGTGGAGTCTAACACATACAAAGTCCAAGTCTGTTTTGGGTCTTAATGGCTCCAGGACCTGGGTGGGTAACTTGGGCTAATTGTAACTCTACATCTTCATATCTTAAACAGGGATGATAAAATGTGTTAAAAAGATTAAATGAGCAGACATATGCACAACACCTAGCACACTGCCAGACATAGTAACTGAGTTCTGAATAAATCAGACTCACTGTGAAGATACTTAGAATGGATTTAAGCTGAGTTTAGACAGAGCAATGCAGGCTGAAACAAGATGAATGCTAGAAAGTTGGTATTTTCTGTGAATGTCAGCGTTGAATGGTTAAGCATTTCGATTAAACTCAGCACCAGAAGGTAGAGCAGTGGCTCTCAACATTTCTGATTCTCATACTCTAATACAGTTCCTCATGTTGCAGTGACTCCTAACCATAAAATTATTTCATTGCTAGTTCACAACTGTAATTTTGCTCCTATTATAAACAATAATGTTAATATCTGATATGAAGGATATCTGACATGTGACAGCAAAGGGGTTACGACCGACCCACAAGTTGAGAACCATTGATGTGGAGGTTTAAAAACTGCGAAGTGTTTGCCCCAGACCAGAATCAGATTCCTTCCCAATGCAGAGTTCATTTTCTTGTGCACCTGTCTAGATGGCTGGTACACTAACTGAGAATAGCTGAGAGAGCCCAGAGTACCATTCCACAGTATTTCCAGAGTACCATTTCCACCCCTTCACCCTGCCTCTCTGCAAATGCACAGGCTGTTTTTCCAGATCATTTTACAGGGCTATGTGGATAGGAATCCAGACCATCCTGGCCCAGCATGCCCAGATCAAACTGTTTTTCCACAGGAAGATGGGAAAGTGTTTTGGTTCTGTGGGCCACAGAGTCCCTGAGGCTTATTCTTGTCTGATATTTTAAGTAACCCTTTGAAAATATGAAGACCATTCTTAAGAAAAAACTAGGGCACAAGTCAGGCTATTCCACAGACCATAATTTGTGGATAAGAATCTAAGACTCTGGAAAGAAGGGAGGGACAGAAGGTTGGGATTCAACCTTGACGCACCAATGCCTTCCTTAGACAGCAGGAAAAATACCCCATTACTTCTTTTTGATGTAGGAGACATTAATTTGGTTGTTTTGCTTTGGTGGTACAGGGCATGCTGTAGTTGGATTCTTAAGTCATCTTGTAGCAAGACCTCGTCACACTGCCATTTCCCATTGAGAGCTGATGAGGAGTGCTTTAAAACAGATGGAGCACAGACTGCAGAAATGGAAAACATAGAAGAAAGAGCTGTGTGAAAGAAATATTTAATCATAACATGAAAAACTCCTAGTGGCAACTTTTCCATTATGTTAAATCACACTCATTTCCATGCATTTTGAGCATGTGTTTAAAAACAAAGGTTGTAATCTTCCTTCCTCGTGCTCATCCCCGATGCATTTCTCATTCCCCTCCTTGCAGGACTATGACTTGAGCCAGCTCCAGCAACCAGATACTGTGGAGCCTGATGCCATCAAGCCCGTGGGAATCAGACGGCTAGATGAGAGGCCTATCCATGCTGAGCCACAGTATCCAGTCCGATCCGCAGCCCCACACCCTGGGGATATCGGGGACTTCATTAATGAGGTGCAGAAAGACTCATTTACTTTGTCGGTTTTGTATTTTATTAGTACATGTTGACTACACACAATGAGTTTCACTGTTATTTTATGTATAATGTGTTTTCTTTGTTCACTCCTGTTGCATCTCTTGCCCACCCCACTCCTGTTGACTCCCTTTCTCTTCCCTCATAGTCTCCCTTCTGCTTATATGCCTTTCTTTGTGATGACCCAAAGTGCTTAGTTAGGGTTAGTTATATGAGTGTGGGTGAGGGGGTATTTATAAGAGCATTGGCAATTAACCAGTGGCTACACCATTGAAGAAAAATGACTCACTTTCTTATAGAGCATTTGATTGTATGTTTATGGTTAGGTTTCTGTGAGCTACACATTTAGACACAGCTATCAAATACAATTCATTAAAATATCCTTATTTTGAGTTTATTGTTATATGAGAACCAATATGACTTAAGTGACAGAACAAAATATTACCTTTAAAAATGTTAATGTATGTGTAGGTATACATGTACGTGCATGTGTATGAGTCTGCACTCATGTGTGTTTAGAGACCAGAGGACAATCTGGAGTGATATACCTTAGGCAATATTAACTTGATTTTTTTGAGACAGGATTTCTCACTGAACCTGGAACTCACTATGTAGACCAGCCTGGCTGGCCTTGGGGCCTCAAGGACCATCCACCTATCTTCTCTCCAGGGCCAGATTACTAACATATGCTATCCTGACTAGGTTTATTCACATGGGTGATGAGGATCGAACTGAGGTCCTCAAGCTTTCAGAAGACACACGTTATGGACAGAGGCCCCTGAGTTGTTCTGGTTTACATGAAAGCGAGCTATCTGTACATATCCTGCAAGAATTCAGTGGACATCAGCAGTGCCCACCATTCTCTCTGAAAAGGAATTTTTTCTCTAGACTGCAAGTAACAAACTGAATTCTACTACATGCGTTCTAACTTCATTTTTTAGTCTCAATAATCTAATGCAAAATCTCTCTACCTCTTTTCCACACTGTACTCTTTGAACCTTCAGCTGGTGAGAATCCACTACATACCTATCAGCTCTATCAAAGAAGGTTAGCTGCAAGAGTGGCTAAGTAAAAGAATCATGAGATTTGAACACTGGCCTTGTTGAGATTGAAAAGCCTCTGTGTGAGAGAATTAATTCTCTATTGGATGCAGCCAGCATAATCCCACTGTTAGAATTCTCTGTAATTCTTTTATTTTATTGATGCCAAGAATCTAGCTACAACTAATGCTAGAGAATGATTTGTGCTTCTTCTGTGTAAATCCAGGCCAGGCTTTTATTCAAATTCTCTTTCAGGATTGTTATTGTTCATATAAGACAGTAGTAGGTATTGATTCTGCCTGAATATATAGCAGAAATTGTGTTCTTTGCCCAAATGCTGGGCACCCCAAGACAACACACTGGTCTCTAGGAATCACAATGTTCGAGGTGAACATTGCATGTAGCCTTGGTCATGTGTTGAGTAGCCTCTTGTTTTGAAAGCTTTATTGACACCATTAAACAATATATAAATGTCACCAATCTACTATAATGTTTCAAATGTAGTAAGCTTTGCAATGGGGGCTGGCAGGATGGCTCAGTGGGTAAAGGTATTTGCCACCAAGTCTGATGATCTGGGTTTGATTCCTGCAATCCACATGGCAGAAGGAGAGAACTGACCCTTGAAAGATGCTTTCTCACCTCCGCATGCACACAGTATCATGTGCATATACGTACACACACACACACACACACACACACACACACACACACACAAAGAAAGTGTAACAATAATAACTTATTTAGCATAGCTGTCAAGCAGGGTTGGAGTAGGCAGCTTTCCAGGCCTGCTTACTTCTGTTAAGCAGGTGGCAGGTTAATTTGTAGCAGATGTAGATTAAGACCTTATGGGGAGTTAAAAAAATGTTAGTATTCCCCCCTTTCTATAACCTAGGGGCTGACTCGCCCTGTTCTTTTACACACAGACCTGCTTAGAGACAGTTCCAGGAACTTAGGCACAGCATTGGATCTCTGCCTGTATGAAAGAGGACCTAATGCCTTGTATCTGATTTGTTGTGTATTGTACTAAGAAAATGTTGACTTATCTCCCTTGTTATTGGGTTTTAAGATGTAATGAACTTTAGGACTGTAGGTGTAAGAACTGGATTTTCTTGCAATCAAGAGTTTTGATGAGTAGAATTCAAAACTTTAGGTGTTTCTGCATGATGGTCCTGTGGTGTCAGTTCACTGTGGGAGTCAATCCCAGCCCTGATGATATTCTTCTCTTGGAAAACAAAATCAAGCACCATTCTAAGACTAATCACAACCTGACTTCTGCCACTTCCCTCCTTCTCCATGTTTTTTTTTTTCTTAAACTGCAGACCTCAGGAAATGATTGGAATCTCCCCAATTTATGATCTTCTTGAGCAGGAAAGTCTCCTACATTCCTGCCCATCTCCATGGCTTCCTTAACCATAAGGATCCAGTACAACCATCCTGTCTACAAAACTGTCCTTGATATGTCTGGGAAGACACAATGATGCTCTGACACAGTGTTCCCCCGCTGCCTGGAGTGTGACTGGAAATAGTCTGTTTGCCATCGGAGAGTGTGACTGTCGATATTCTCTCTTCCATTCAAGGGTTCAAGTGTCAATATTCTTGTCTTTCTCTTGAGTGTATTAGTTCTCTAGAGCAAAGGCTATTTCTTATTCTGTGTGGCTGAGCCGTGATGTTAAGTGCTTTGCATGTAGTAAGTGTGTTTTCCCTGAAACTCTTGTCAGTGTGTTGGTGGGGACATCAGTCCATCCATCCTTACGCAAGGATGTTCACCATTGAAGTTATGCTTGGCATACACAGAAGGCCGCTCATGCCAGGTTAGTACTTGGTGTTGCAGCTTTTTCTACACTCCCTTGCCAGCCTGCATATGGCAGAGCATTGGAAGTGGGTTTAACTGTACTTTTTACCCTTGCCTTGTAATTGAATTCTGTTCTTCTAGCCTCAAACTCGTTTCGTTTCTGAAGCCTTGCCAAGCCAGATAGGGTCAGCGATACAGAATAGAGATAGGTGATGTCCAGTGACACCCAACCCTACCTGGGGCTTACCTCCCTTCATAAAACAGATCATGGTTCCATTCAGCCTCCCTGTGAGGTCTTCTGTGGCCCAGGAAATGGATCATTATTCCTGGAGAGAGTGGATGATGTAGTGGTAGATACATTAATTAATGAATAAGTGGACGAAAAGGTCCCCACTGCTAGTCATTTTCAAAATAGCAGCAGATGCATGAAATTGAGTATTATCTCAAGATACAGAAATAAGATAAACAGGAACTACAAATGTGCCTAGAAATGACCCTCCGAGGACCAGGGAAACAACTAGCTTGCGCAAAGCCCTTGATTAGAACCCCAGCATCATATAATCTGTCGTGGTGGCATGCACCTACAGTCCCAACACTCAGCAGTGGCAGGAAACAAATCAGCTTGAGGTCATTCTTGGCTACATAGTGATTTTCAGATCAGCCTTGGATACTGAACACCTTGTCTCAAAAAGCCAAAATAATAATAGCAAAATGTTCCTACAATTTGAGCCAGGAGGCAACTCCAAGCAGGTTAAAGTGGCTTAAAACAACAAGAAGAGACTACCAGGATATGATGATTGCTTTTGTGGGAAAAGGGAGGGAGATTAGGACTCCCTGGAAGTTACAAAATTCGCAGAAGCACCATGCACAGTTTTCCATCCCTGGTAACCATTAAGACTTGTTCAATGTCTTTCATTAACTTGGCAAACAAAAATAAATGTATTTCAAAGCATTTAAGGCACCTGGAAAGAACTCCAGCACCCTTTGTAAAAACATTGCAAATACAAACAAATTTATTTATCTGCAGGTCTTATTTGATTTAGCAGAGGACCAAATGTTCCAAAGGAAGAATAATACAGCAATGATTATAATTGGAGCACTTTTATAGATACAAGGAATAGGAAAACTCGTGAGAACATTTTCTAGCTTGTTTATTTAAGTAATGAATGAACGTTGCCTTCACTCTCATAAGTAAACTTATTTCTAGTCAAGCAGGTAGAGTAGATCAAGACACCTGTTTTTGGATCTTATTGAGAATTTAATTCTGCTTGCATTTTCAGATGTGACCTTCAGAGGGTGAGAAAATTGAAATAAATTCATTTCATCTCAGCTCCTTAGTAGATATTAGCATGCCTCCAGTAACTGCAATAATCTTACATGCCGATATCTTAGAGGAATCAAAACCACGTGTGCCCTTCTGTGAAGAGATTGACTTCTGGTTTATACTGCTTAAAGTATCTGGAAGGGTCTTGTAACTACTGAAGCTTAAATTGCCCCCTCTCTTACTAATTATCCTTTGATTGTCTACTTTGAGACGTCTCATTTTGCTCCTGGAGGACTAAGGGGCTTGCTGGAGTTCAAACCCAGCTCACCTTACAGCACTGAACTTTGTACAAGCTCAAGATCCTGAACGTAGTCTCTTGACTTCCAGTTATCTTATTTGTCAGAGGAGATTAAATAGAACCTTCTCTTAAGATTGTAGTGAGCACTTAATAAAACGGCTTGTATAGCGTGATGGTGGTGGTCCATGCCTCTGATCCTACCACTCAGGAGTCAGAGGCAGGTGAGACTCTGAGTTCGAGGCCAGCCAAGTCTACAGAGTGAGCTCCAGGACAGCCAGGGCTACACAGAGAAACCTTGTCTTAGGAACCAAAACAACAGCAACAAGTAGACGGTGTGCATAAAATGTGTGACCCAGGATGTTAGTCTCTTCGTTGTTAGAAATGCAGTCATGATTACTGGAGACAAATTATGTTTTAGGAAAAAAAAGATGTTCAATGGTCCTTTAAAATAAAATAATTAAATTCTCTCTTTATTAAAAGTAACCGCATCTTAAACAACTTAAATTTTCCATAAAGAGGTTAGTAACGTTAGCTTAGATATATAATGTAAAATGGTATAATAGAAGAGGGAAGCAGAGACAGAAGAATTAGATGGTCCAATTAGGCCCACTCATATTTTTCATTTTATATATTTATTTACTTTTGTTTGTTTGATTTTTGAGACAGGGTCTCTCTGTGTAGTCCTGGCTGTACTGGAGCTATGCAGGCTAGGCTATCCTCGAACTCACAGAGATCCACCTGCCTCTCCTTCCTGTGTACTGGGATTAAGGGCATGCACCACTACACCTGTTCCCCTGGTTATATTTTAAACTTAGATCCTAAATTTAGATCCTCTAAACAGAGTGTATAGCATGACAGATAGAGAAAAACAAACAAACAAACAAACAAACAAAACAACAACAACAATAAACCCTAAGTCCCAAGCATTAGGGGAAAGTTACTTTGTAGAAGAGAAGCCAGAACTAAGATACTGTTCTAAAAAGCAGAATGAGTTGAGAAGAGCCTCAGCAGGAAGGGGCCTCATAGCCTGAGGTCATTCAAATAAGGTGATCAGGAGCGATCACAGATTGACTGGCAGGGCTGCAGATGGGAAACCCAAGCACAGCATTTTCAGTGGGCAATGTATGAATAAGTAGATGGATGGATGCTGGATGGGTGGATCTGTGGATGAATCAGTGGCTGGATGAGTAGGTAAATGATTGGCTAAATGAATAGATAAGGTATATTAATCATATAAAAGTATGCAGGGGAGCATTACAGTCACATTCCCGATAGAAGGAATGAATATGCAAATAGAAGCTATGCACAGAGCACAACTTTTGAGTTTGGAAAACTGGTATGTCAGTAGCTCATCAGGTTGAGGACAGTGGAAACAGGCAGGATGAATAATCTAGGGTCACTGAGGGTTTCTCTAAAGAGTTTTGATTTTTGTCTTATAGATTACCCAGACATCAGTCAGACCTTGAAAAACCACCACCTAATTCTTCTATCTCTGCTTCTCTCTTCTACTATTTACTTAAACGTTTAATCAATTTTAGCTTTCTTAAAGAAAGACAATTGCTTTTGTTTTCACTAGGTGGCTGTGCACCTATTGAAAGCCATCATTCATACACCTGGTGAACCTCCCTTATGCATGCAGGCCTTAAAAAGCACAGTGAAGGTCTTGCCTGCAGGGACTGATACCTCATCAGTGAGAGACCAACAGTCATCCAAGGAAAGGACCTGGAGTTCTGAGATGAGAGGAACAGCAGGCGTCCCTTTTGCTCTGCTGCAGGCAGGACATGAGGAGCTGAGGCAAAGCTTATGGCACAAAGGCTACAGAAGATGGGTGACAGGAGATCAGTGGCTCTCTTCTTCCTTCCATCCCTCTTCTGTTCCTCTCTGCAGAGTGTCTTTATAGTTCCATCAAAGCAAGTCCCCACCCCAAAAGCATAGGGTCCAAAGTCTATAAATACAAGCTCAGGAAGAAGTAGCCACGGCTTACACTCAGCAGAGGACCTGAGACTGCAGAAAACTAATAAAAGCACCCAGATAAATTTATCCAGAGTTCAAGATCTTCTGCTCTGTGAAAGGTGAACCAAGGAACCAACTATACATTTCTAAACTGAGAAACACAGTTAATTTGTAGATTTAGTAACAGTACGTTATACATCAAGGGACATAGTATCCGTAGTCAAGAAGAGAGTAAAGGAGTCAGTAAGGATCCAGAAGATTCTGCTGCCCTGGGTTTATTCTGCAGTCTCTGACCAAATAGCCAGAATTGACAGATTGTCAGAGCTTGACTGTGACCTTTTTAGTAAGCACCTCATTCAGAAGACTCTCATTCTGTTCTGAAGAATCCCATTTTATTCTGAAGTACAAACCAATTCCATACGTGTGGAAGGGGCTTAAATATCTTGATCTCTGCCTGGAAAGATAGCTTACCAAGAATTCTTTTAGGACAGTGGTTTCACCTCTTCATAATTATAAACCCAGAGACAGCATCCTGTGCCCTACATTGCTCAGTTATCTCTCACTAATCATCTTATGGCTTTACAACCTTTTGAAAAGCAATGAATGCAGATTCAAAACCGCTGTGGTGCTCAGAAACTAACTTAAGAGCTAAAATATATATTTTTCAAACAGAAAAGAGTATTTTTTAAGATTCTCAACACTGGGTGCAGGGATAGATTGCCTCCAGCATTGTAATGATCTTAAGGAGTTGCTGAATTAAATCTTTTAGACATTTGCTGAAGAGTCTTGAAGGCTTCTGACATGCCAGTGAGGATTTGCAGAATGGATCACTTGAGCACAGAAACATATGTCACCACTTTTCAGTCCCAGAATCCAGATGTACTTGAAGCCCTGCCATCCTGCCATCGACTCTTTTAAGATAGGGTATTATATATCACAGATTGGCCTAGAACCCCTTGAGCTGGCTATGCAACCATTCCAAGAAAAACCCTCAACATCCCCTCCTATCACTTCTACCTATTGGGTGCTATGGTTAGGGGTGGGCACAGCCAAGCTAGTTAAAGCAGTGCTGGGGAATCAAACACAGGGCTTCTTCCATGCTGGGCAAACTCTTTACCAACTGTATAGCATCTGCATAACATCTGCAGCCCAAACTTAATACTTGCTTTCAGGAAGTCCTTCAAACTAGGAATTTATATGAAGCTTTTTTATTTTTCTCCTGGGGTCTATTTCATAGATAGATCAAAGCTAGATGGTGCTGAGCTAAAAGAATCATTTAGTAACTATATTTGTAGTTGCTAAACTTTATAGGAAAAGGGGGAGGAGTGAGTTGATGCTACTAAGTGACTATAAACCCCAAAAAGGCAGTCAGTGGATCTAGTTTGTTCATACCCAGATCTCCAATGCATTTGAGTCGCAGAGACTCAAGCAATGTGTCTGACATTGAATAAGCAAAAAGAATGAGGGAGAATTCTTTGGCTTCTCAACCACCAGGGCTGTAGTAACTAATACCTATAGTTGGCTTACATCAGCAACGGCTGAACTTCTTGCCCAAGTTCCAAATCCATCAGTGGCCCCCCTTTTTTTCCTCACCCACGCGTGGTTTTTATTGTAAGGTCTACGTAAAAGTAAAACCCGCATATGCCACAGACCATCCTCCTAGCTGATCAGAAAAAAGGATAGTCTGCATCTCTGCAGAACCCTTACCGTGTCCGAGTTTCCTGCCCCTCTCGCTGCCTTAGCCACAACCAAGCCCGGCAGCAGGGTGGAACAAGTAAACTGGGTCTCTAGAGAGGCCCTTGTGGCATCATGGGTGTGTGCTCCCCTGGGAATTACTAAGGACAGCAACCGAATCTGCCACAGAAAGGAGACAGGGATCCTGAGAACATGTAGGTTGTGGTTCTCAGTCTTAGCAGAATGGCACTGTAGCTTATTCTAAAAATAAGATAAGGAAAGTCTCGTCCAGAATTATTTTTGTTTTACATATTGAAGTGGTTTACTGAAGTCTTTTTAAATTTTTATTTAACAGTCCCTTCTGGGGTGGAAATAGTATAACATGATATGAGGGAAAGTTATGCTTAATTATACATGGTTAGGATTGTTGGTAAGAAATTCTTGGCGGTGGAAGGGTTGGTAGGCTTTGGCTCTGTTTTTTTGATGGGAGTCTAGCAGCTGCTGTTTTATTTCTTAAAATAACATGTCTTAACTTTTATTTCAAATGTCAATGAAGGAAACTTTTTCTTTAAAACTAACTATTAAAATATTAACTGGTGCTCATTGAGTTTTTCTGTGGCCAACACGGTTGAGCACTTGTACTCAGTATCTCTCTCTTCTGGCCATCAGATACAGTCTCACCTGAGTAGATACTGGCGACTCAAGTCGAACCCTGTGAACGTTGAGATGTTGATTTCCATCCAATCTCAGAAACACTACAGTGTCTTGACTTGGATCTTAATATTCACGAGTCTTCTTTATTCCCCATCTATAAACTAGAGAACACGCTCATTAAAAAACAAATTTTATCTGAGTTTATTTGTCTTTTCTGGTTGCTGTGGCAAGATAGCCCAAGAGAAGAAAGGATTTATTCAGGCTCCAAGTTTGCAGGTGTGGCCCATCACTGTAGGGAAGATTACGGAGCATGGGCTTCAATTAGTCGGTCTACCACATTCAGTCAGCTGAGAGAGGAACACGTGCATGCCACTCTATTTGTACACTCCAGGCTCTCTGTTAGGGAATGATGCCACCCATGGTAGATGTGCCTTCCCGCCTCAGTTAATGTAATCAAGATAATTTCCACACAGGCATACCTAGTGAATCTTCTTCCAGTGGATTGTGGGTCCCGTTGAGTTGACAATGAACTCTAACCATCACATATATGTAAGTTAATATATACTAAATAATAAGCATATAGATCGAATAGATTGATCTCTCAAGGAAGACAGTCTATGACACGTTTCCACATCTTAGATAAAAGGAGACAGCAATTTGCCTGTTATCAGCCTCTACAGATCCAAAGGTGTAAAAAGACAGTAATTGTTTGAGAAGTGTTATTGCTGTGCTGTGGAGTAGAGCTCTAGAACGGAATTGAGAAAATTCTCAAAGGACTGGTTTTGGAATGCTTTGTGGTCCATAATTAACCATTTGCTGTAGATACTTCAGTTACGTATTTAAAAGCACCCGTTTCCAAGAATTAAGGATGCAGATGCTAACTGCCTACTTATTTTTGTGTTCTTTCGTCTTAAGACACATATACATATAATGTCATCTTAGAGTGATAAAATTCATCCCCCTCCCCAGTATTTATATCACATACAAGTATCGGGTCATGGCTTTTCTTTGCCTTTGAAAGCTAGAAGTCAGTTTTTATTGATAAAAATATTTTAAATTTTACATTATATATAATCAGTATGCAAGGCAGTGTTTTATGTACAAGTATATACTGTGCATTGGGCATTCCATGCCTCCTTGCCCACAACTGTTTCCATCACTCCTTTCCCATGGATCATCTCTGCACTTCTACACAGGTTCACTTCTACCTTCATGTGTTTTCACAGCACACACACACAGCACACACACCACACACACACACACACACACACACACACACACACACACACAGAGTTTTATATAAAAGCATGAAATGTAAGAACCTCAGCTACCAGAAAGCACACATTTGTCTTCCTGAGGCTTAATTTGGATCTACTGGGCTATAAACAGCACACTTAGAACTTATCCTATCCTTTCAAATGGGAACTGCTCACACTATATAAACGAACCCTGTACTCTAGGTTCCATTATAACGTTAGGTGGTTTAATGTGACTGTCTATGTAGCATCAGGCATGGCCTGTCATCATTTGTCTTTCGATAGCCTTCCAAGATTAGGTCACTGTCACTTCCTGGGTGGATTCAGAGTCTTCCTGCTCATCGCAGATTTTGGTTTTCAGTTCTCTGATGCTTGCCTAGATTTTGTAGTTCTGGTACTTGTCATTGCCTTGCTGGTAAACTATATTCCTACTGGGCAGATGACCAAGGCCACTTGGTTCTGATATATAAGCCCTACTCTTTGCTACACATGTAGTTTGTATTTAACTCATGCCCCGCACCCCCTCCCCTAAACAAGGTTTCTCTATATAGCCCTGGCTGTCTTGACACTTGCTTTGTTGACCAGGCTGGCCTCTGCTTCCCCAGTGCTGGGATTAAAGGCATGCACCACCACGCCCAGCTCTGTATTTAACTTCTTAATTGCTAAAAATCCCTATCAGGGTCTGTGCCTACATGGACCTTTGTGTTTGTCTCATATACTCTGATCTACTGGTAAATTAAATTCATTAAATTATCCTTTCAAAACTGTTCTTATCCCACAGACTTTTAGTCATGTTTATTACATGTTCTTCCAAGGAAAGTATTGTTCATGTTTATGGATTGAATGATTTTGCTGTTTTCATACTAATTACCATGTTAAAATTTAACTTGCATTTCCATGAATATTTTCTCTTATCCTAGCCATCGGGCTCCATATAGCATGTCATTTAAGATGTTCTCTTATTGGCTGCAAACCAATGACCCTTTCTTCTGTTTGTCATACGTGTTCCCCAAATAGTTGCCCACTTCATCTTATGCCATGGCCATCCTTAGGATTGTTTCCTTGGAAGAGATAATTGTCTGACATCGACGCCCCACTCACCACAACACCTTTTTTTTTCCCTCTATGCTGACACTGTTGTGATCTTGCCAGTCGTAACTTATGAGCAAGTTGTGGTCTTGCGAGGTCTCTGGGACCCTCTTGTAACTCATTCATGTCTCTCCTAACCCAGGGCCTTAAAGCTGCTGACAATGACCCCACAGCTCCGCCATATGACTCCCTCTTAGTCTTCGACTACGAGGGCAGCGGCTCCACGGCTGGCTCCTTGAGCTCCCTCAACTCTTCCAGTAGCGGCGGGGACCAGGACTATGACTACCTGAATGACTGGGGGCCTCGCTTCAAGAAGCTGGCCGACATGTACGGCGGCGGCGACGACTGAACTGCAGGACGGACTTGGCTTTTGGACAAGTATGAACAGTTTCACCTGATATTCCCAAAAAGCATACAGAAGCTAGGCTTTAACTCTGTAGTCCACTAGCACCGTGCTTGCTGGAGGCTTTGGCGTAGGCTGCGAACCAGTTTGGGCTCCCAGGGAATATCAGTGATCCAATACTGTCTGGAAAACACCGAGCTCAGCTACACTTGAATTTTACAGTACAGAAGCACTGGGATTTTATGTGCCTTTTTGTACCTTTTTCAGATTGGAATTAGTTTTCTGTTTAAGGCTTTAATGGTACTGATTTCTGAAACGATAAGGAAAAGACAAACTATTTTGTGGCGGGAGCAGAAAGTTAAATGTGATATGCTTCAACCCACTTTTGTTACAATGCATTTGCTTTTGTTAAGATACAGAACGAAACAACCAGATTAAAAAAATTAACTCATGGAGTGATTTTTGTTACCTTGGGGTGGGGGGGATGAGACCACAAGATAGGAAAATGTACATTACTTCTAGTTTTAGACTTTAGTTTTCTTTTGTTTTGTTTTGTTTTTTTTTTTTCACTAAAATCTTAAAACTTACGCAGCTGGTTGCAGATAAAGGGAGTTTTCATATCACCAATTTGTAGCAAAATTGAATTTTTTCATAAACTACAATGTTAGACACATTTTGGTCTTAATCCATGTACACTTTTTTATTTTCTGTATTTTTTCCACCTCGCTGTAAAAATGGTGTGTGTACATAATGTTTTATCAGCATAGACTATGGAGGAGTGCAGAGAACTCGGAACATGTGTATGTATTATTTGGACTTTGGATTCAGGTTTTTTGCATGTTAATATCTTTCGTTATGGTAAAGTATTTACAAAACAAAGTGAGATTTGATTCAACTGTTGAGCTGTAGCTAGAATACTCAGTTTTTAATTTTTTTAATTTTTTTAAAATTTTTTTTATTTTCTTTCTGTTTGTTTTGTTTTGGGGAGGGATAAAAGTTCTTAGCACAAATGTTTTACATAATTTGTACCAAAAAAAAATTACACACAAAAAAAAGGAAAGAAAAGTAAAAGGGGTGGCCTGGTACTGGCAGCACTAGCAAGTGTGTGTTTTTTAAAAACAAAACAAACAAACAAAAAAAATAAATAAAAAGAGAAAAAAGAAAAAAAAAGCTTTTAAACTGGAGAGACTTCTGAAACAGCTTTGCGTCTGTGTTGTGTACCAGAAAACAAACAATACACCTCTGACCCCAGCGTTCTGAATAAAAAGCTAATTTTGGATCTGGTGACTGGTTTGAACTTTTTCATTTCTCCTCCGGAGCTGCTCTGAGTGTTGCCGAAACCCTAAGAGCTGGGCAATCACTGGGAGCAGCCCCTTCATTCGGAAATCCCTAACATGACAACCGTGTATTCCAGACCACTGTCACTTGAGACATTGCCCTGGCAGAGAAGAAAGGCACCCGTTGTCTTGAAAAAGAATCTAGTGGCCACAGGCTAAAAATGACGTCATAAGCTTCACGAACACCATGCTGTAGCTAGCTCTCCTTTGCTTCCACCCAAGCTTGCGGTTATGCTGAGGTGGGTGGTGGGTGTGGCTTTGGGAGCCACAGTGGACACCTGCTGGTTCTCCTGTACTTCAGGGGAGACTTTCTAAGTCCTTGGTAAAGCATGCTCAGGCTTAGCTCCTAACTCTAATTCAGTTTTTGTTTTAGTGATATGTGTAGTATGTGCTACAATGAAGGACAGAGAGCAAAACAGGCTAAGCTTTATAAAACCGTTTGTGTCTCTTACTGGGATTCATAATTGAATTTTTATGAGAATTGAGAGAACACTCACTATCTGCATTCGTAGTCATCACACCATATATTCTTACACTCTAGACTTTAGAAAACGCACACATACCTCTGGATAATTCCTTTAATTTCTTCTCAGAATAAAGGTTATTGTATATACACAGTGAAATTTGCTTTTCTATTGACTTACGCAGTGTCAGTTCTTTCTTGTTACAGTTTGGATCCATAAATGCTAGGACCCTGGATTTCCATAAGAAAAAAAAACATACTAAATTCGAAGAGCTTTGCTTAAAATGGATTCATAGATCATGTCCCCATGTTGTTTGTACATTTAAAATGAAAACTGAACTGACTTTCAAATTCAAACACGAAATTTCTATCAAGTAGCTATTTTTAAATGATCTGAGTATGGTGATATATATCTGCAATTCCAGCGTTTGGAGGCAAAGACAAGAGGGTCATCACTACTTAGAGGCTACCCTGGTCTAAATAGCAAGTTCCAAGCCAGGCAGGGCTATGTAGCAATAGCATGCATCATGGACGCGCGCGCGCGCACACACACACACACACACACACACACACA
>JADRCD010160109.1:0-15634 GCA_019843815.1 Montemys delectorum | reverse complement strand
TTTTTTTTTTCTAATTAAAGGACAATATGCTTCTAAAGACACCAGTCTCTTTTATTCCACTTTGCCTCATCAGAGCTGATTTAAGAACCTTCCCTAGAATATACGGTGACCAGACACTTGGTTTTTGCACTGCTGCGAATGAACCCAGTGCCTACTTGATAGTAAATATTTGTTAATTGAATATATCTATTCCCTATAATATTTAGAAAGGAGCTCCCATTATGTATAACATATATGCGTATTACTTGCACAGAATCCAAATTTAATTCCAAAGACACACACACACCCATTAATAAAATGTTGCTTTACATAAACTCCTAGCATTGAAAAACATGTAAAGTGTGAAAAAATGTAAAAGTCCTTTCAAGGTTAAAGTGGAACCCTGAGGGGGAAGAGAGGCTGTGCACCGCTTGCAATTCTTCACACTCCTAAGACAGACAGTCCAGAAGAAGGGGTGGCTGGGGACTGGAGGTGTAGCTCGGTGGTAGAGCACATGCCTAGCATGTGCAAGTCTTCGGGTTCCATCCCGAGCGTCGAAAAAGAAACAAAAGCAAAGAAATAGAAAAGTTACCCAAAGAAGGAGACAGCAACTAATGCTACCGATTGTCAAGAAGCATCCAAAGGCCTCTGAAAGCCTGCAGTCCGGAAGGGCCCCCTGGAACCACAGCGGTGAGAGCCGTAGGTAGCCTGGCCAGGCCTCCGGGCCGGGCCCTCTACCCCACGCCTCTATGGTAGGACCCGAGGAACCGGAAGTGGGCCACGCCGGGGGCGGGGCGGGCCGCGGAGGGGGCGGGGCCTCACCACCACCTCTGCCGCGGACGGAGGCGAGATGGCGGCCACCGAGGGGGTCGGGGAATCTGCGCCAGGCGGTGAGCCGGGACAGCCAGAGCAGCCGCCGCCGCCGCCTCCCCCGCCGCCAGCACAGCAGCCGCAGGAAGAAGAGATGGCGGCCGAGGCCGGGGAAGCGGCGGCGTCCCCCATGGACGACGGGTTTCTGAGCCTGGACTCGCCCACCTATGTCTTGTACAGGTAACGCCCTCCCGCGGGCCGCGGCGCTCGAGGCCGGGGCTGAGTGCGAGCGACGCCGCAGCCGGGCGGACGGGGGCGCCCTCCGAGTCCGCGCAGCCCCGGGTGCCTGCTGGCTGCGGCGGCGCTCTTCGGAAGCTAGGGTGCGGTGACACTTCCGTGGCCCCGCAGCGCTGCCCTGCTGATAGCCATCCATCATCGGAAAGGTGCCCTGTTGACAGCTCGCTACGGAATAATTTAATTTAAGCGGCCAGGTTTGCTCTTGACCAACGCCTGCATCAGGCCTTTGCATGCCTTCTGCTGACTGGAGAGAACTTTCTTGCCTTCCCTTCATCTTTGCCACTGTGTTCATCCCTTCTGTCCTTTCCGTGTTCCCTAGTTCCTTGTCAGAAAGTCCTTAACTGCTTTCTGTAGTTCTACTTAAACTCATTTGCCTTGTTTTCCTGAACGAGTGAAAGGCATTATGCAGAGGTTTCTGCAGTTGGATGACTTGAGATTGCTTGTGGGGTCCCACAGCTCTCAGAACTTTCCTCAGATTTGTGAATTATGTTCTTCGGATGGCTGGCTGACTTCCCGAGGACCAAATGACAGTGTTTGCCACGCCTCTCTCCAGACTATAGGTTTTATATCTATTAGCAGGTCATACTTTTCCCTATAGTCTTACATAAGGGATGCAGTCTCAAGGTTAGCTGTGTACCACAATGTCTGCTGTCAGTAACTGATTGGTATAGAGAAGAAAAGAATACAAGTAGAGAGGCTGGTCACACTAAGCAGTTCCTGGAGGTCTCCGCAGCGCCTGTTGTTTCAGTTATACTGTAGTTTTGGAGACTGTCCCCTGGATTGTTAGCGTGCTTACAGTGTGATATGCAAGTTTTAAGTACTCAAAAGTACTCATAATCGGTTGTGCCTTCCAAAGTTGACTAGAACTTATAAATGAAGAAACCGACATGCAGGCAGATTAACGACTTCACACAGGAAGCTGAAAAGTTGATATTCCAGCTTAGACAATTGTCAGGTTCCAGAGCCTTCTCTCACTCATGCTAGGCAGGCATTGTCTCACATCCCATGCCCTCCCTCCGCCTGTTAGGCAACCTCTCTAGTAGCAATTCGCAATGCTTCCTTTGATTTTTTTGGGGGGTGGGGGCTGTTGAGGTGTCACACGTAGAAATCTGTGCCTGTACTCCACCTCCTGAGATATATCCCCAGTCCTAATTTGAGTTTAAAAGGTTAGTTTCTACTAAAATTCATGTTTTTAAAATAATACTAACTCTAGAAGCTTACTAAATGAATGAGTGAGACTAATTTTTAAGTTAAAACTTGGATACTTTCTAGAAGGCCTCATTTTACCACACTATAAATTTGAAATTATTAATTTATTAATTTTTTCTTGTTTGTTTGTTTTTTCCTTATTTTTATTTTAAAAAATAGGCGTTTTAAGCCAGTTGGTGGTGGCGCACACCTTTAGTCTCAGCGCTTAGAAGGCGGAGGCAGGTGGATCTCTTGTTAGTTCAAAGCCAGCCTGGTCCAAGTTCCAAGGCTACAAAGAGAAAACCTTGTTTTCGAAAAGAAAAAAAAAAAAAAAAGTATTTTACTGTATGTGTGTGCCCGGGTGTCTGTCTCTGCTCATGTGCTCCACTACCCGAAGAGTTCAGAAAAGGGCATCAGATTCCCTGGAACTGAAATTACAATTACAAATCTCTATGTGGGTGCTTTGAACTGAACTCTGGCGCTCTGAAAGAGCAACAAGTGCTTTTAATTTTAACTGCCATGTCTCCAGCCCCTTTTTCATTTTTCTTAGTCCAAAAATGGTTTCTAAAATGTTAATATGTGAAACAAAGTGGCAGAGGTTTGCATGGAAAAATCCAACCATTATATTAAGATCTCCGTTTGATTGAATGATTGTTACCGATTAAAAACAAACAGAAACAGAAACCAAGAAAGCACCAGAATTGTTTTTCTTGTAACATGTTTGAGTATAATCATGGGGAACATGTCTGTTTCAGGGACAGGGCAGAGTGGGCTGACATAGACCCAGTGCCCCAGAACGATGGCCCCAATCCAGTGGTCCAGATCATCTACAGTGAAAAGTGTAAGTTTATGTTTATTAGGAAATTCTCTATAAGTTGTACTTTTAACAAAGTTGAAATTTACAACCATATAGTAAGAAAAGTGAGAGATTTTTGTTTAATAAGAACCTGAATTACTTTGGTGAGTTAATGTTTTCTTTGTCATTTGTCTTTCTGTTTTATTCAGGAGATGAAAATATTCACAGCAATGAATGTTACATTATAATACATAATAGCTATTGTATGGTTGTGCTTTTAATTTGCTTTTAAAGTATAACAGATGAATTACTGTTTTATTTAGAATAAGCTTTAGTTGTTCAAATATATTTTAGCTGTGTAGTGTCCGCCTCTGTTGAAGTGTATGTACTGATTAATGTTTTCTTTAACAAAGTGGCCTTTTCTTACCATGCATGTGAGCTCTTCTGTAGCTAGGAGGCCCTACAGATGTTGCTTGTTCTTCTAGGCAAGGGTGAATAGATGAAGTGCTATTTTTGGAATTTTATGTGTTTGTATGTTTGCATGTGTAAATTTTTTACTCCCAGTTAATGCTTTGTTTTCTAAGATCATTTCTTTTTGCAAAAATCATTTTATTGATTGATTTACTGATTATGAAGTCACGGTCACAAATGTTTTAAAAGGAAGAACAGTGGTATGGGAGTTGCCATATATCAAGTGTGAAAATGGAGTACTAAACAGTTAATGTGGCCTACTAGTACAGAAAGAAGAGGGTCATTAGCACTGAAGGCGGGCGGGCCTCACTCAGTAGGCATGAGGCCTGGGTGTGCGACTAAAAACAGTGCTGGGTGCTCCCTTCAGAGGCTTTGTTCTGTTGGCTCTGGGTTTAGATAAAAGCATACTTCTATCTTACTGATATACCTCATATCTTAATGAACCGAAAAATAAATTAAAGGTGAATTGATGTTCTGAAACAAGAATAAGTAAGCCATATGCAAATGTAAGCGAATAATCTTTGGGTAGGGATGTAGCTGTGGTAAAGCACTTGCCTGGTATATGCAGTGCCCCTGGATTGATCCCCAGCAAAACAACAAGCAGACTGTCTCTGGTCAGGAGAGATCATCATCCATCTCTCAGGGGAAAAATAAATAAGCAAAGAAAATAATACTTAGTTCTTACTGTGATGAAGGCATTATGAGATTAGATGTAAAATAAAATTATTAAGGAAAATTTCAGAGTATATAAATACATGAAAATGTTTCCTGAAATATTCCCATGTAATATTTCTAGAAGAAATAGGAATAGTTACACAGGAATGTTTCCATCAGTAGTAACCAAACACCATCCAAACCCAGGTCTACAGTAGGAACAGAAGTGCTCTTAACTGCTAGCCCTGTCTTTAGCCCTCTGAGAGCCGCTTCTCCTACCTGTTCTGGGCTCTCTCCAGCAGATGGCATAAGGTAGCTGCCAAAAAGAGAGCCGAGTAACTAAGAGCAGAGGACCTGAGTTCATTCCTCAGTGCCCACATGAGGCAGCTCATAACTCCCTGTAACTCTACCTCCAGGGGACACCTTTCTGACCTCCATGGATACCTCAGTTCACACAGTCACATAAGTGAAAATAAGTCTCTTTTAAAGAAAGAGATGTTGGTCAGAGAGAAATAGATTAAAATTAAAACTTATAATCCCTACAACCATTCCTATTTAGATCTGTTACAACATGAATTTTGCATAAGTTATTTGGGTGATTTAGTTTGGCATTAACCTATAATACATGTGGTAAGCATGCATAGCTCATATGTTATATCTGTGACATTGAGCATTGTCTGAGTGGTACTGACCGTCATTTGTATCTGCTGATGTACACAATTGTAACCCTAGTACTCAGGAATCAAGATTAGGAGTTCAAAGATAGCCTCAGTTATATAGCAAGTTTGGGTCCAGCCTAGTACGCATGAGACACTCTCTCCACAAAGTTACTATAGCAATAAAACAGGCCAGCCACCCAGCTGTTTGACTGTACTTTTTGGTATATAAATAATCACATGCAAAGACCACATAAATGTGTAGTGGGGTTTATACTGTGGTTCTAGTGTTAAACAGAAAGTGAGCCTCACGTACTGTGTGTTCTATCTCTAGTTAGAGATGTGTATGATTACTTCCGAGCTGTTCTGCAGCGTGATGAAAGAAGCGAGCGAGCCTTTAAGCTCACCCGAGACGCTATTGAGTTAAACGCAGCCAACTATACAGTGTGGTAAGTAATGGACTCCATTAACAGTTACTGCTAGCAGGTCTTATGTTTGAGTCCAAGTGACACCTTTTTTAACTGTACTCTAATTTTCATCAAAATAATAATTCACATATTTGCCCTCGAGTCTGTTGAATGAGAACAGCAGTCTCTGCGCCAGTCCTTTGTTACCAGAACCCCATTCCCATTTTCTTGAATTGACTTCTGTGTACCAGATAACACTGTGTTACTGTTTATTTGTGCATTGTTGACATAATTCTTTCTATGAAAGACTCAGAGTCAGCTGTGCTTCTTTATACCACAAATGAGTTATGCTTCCTGCTATCTGTGTCTCACAGGATAATTACATGTCCTTTAATAGAGAATATGTTGTTTTAATTTTTTTAACTTATGTTTATTTGTGTCTATGTGTACAATGCACATACATATCACAGCACCTTTTGGGAGTCAGTTCTTTCCACAGTGTTGGGCTCAGGAATTGAACTCAGTCTTCAGGCTTGATTGATGTCATGCCCCTTTCCCCTCTAAGCCACTTCACCAGGCCATTTTTGTTGTGTAAAGCAGACTCTAATATAGCCCAGGTTGACCTTAAACCTAGTAGGTAGTTGAGGAAGACATGATGATGCTTCTGTGTGCCCAGCAGCATCCATGCTGGCTATTGAGCTGCATGCATATCCAGCCATTGAGCTGCATGCATATCCAGCTGAAATTACTGGGTTTATTTGGTTTATGTCCCTATGTAATGGTAAGTAATTCATTCCCAGACTCTGTAACTTGTAAATGTGTTACTCTGGTATCTCTTCAGGCTGTATAAATCCTTTGTCATTTACTATTTTGTCTGTCACACACACATACACACACACACACACACACACACACACACACACACACACACGCGCGCGCGCGCGCGCGCCTGTCCCTCGTGTTGGGATTAAAAGCATGAACCACCGTGACCCAACTCTTTTCTTGATTTACTTTCTCATTTTTACAGAGCACATCCTTGAGCAAAAGAGAACTTAGAGAAGATTGTGTGGGTAAAAGTGTTTAAGATGGCTCAGTGCTTAAGAGCACTTGCTGCTTTTGTTTTTTTGTTCTTTGGTTTTCTTTTTCAAGACAGGGTTTCTCTGTGTAGGCTTGACTGTCCTGGAACTCACTCTGTAGGCCAGGCTGCCCTTGAACTTCTAGCTCTGTTGGCCTCTACTGGGATCCAAGGCTTGCTTGTTACTCCTAAAGAGGACCTAGATTTAGTTTCAGCACCCATGGTCCTCACAGCTGTCTGTAACCCCATGTTGTCTTCAGGCCAGTGTGCACATGTGCTGTATAGATTATTGTACATCCAGGCAAAACGTCTATATACAGTTTAAAAACTTTGGTTTTTTAAGTTTAGATTAATTTAAAAGTTGTTTTTTTTTTTTTTTTTTTTTTTTTTTTTTCAGCCTTTGACTTTTCTAACTTCTTCAGTGGAAGGCAAAAATCCTTAAAAATTTTGCATTTTCCTTTTTTTTTTTTTTAACCTCAGTTGTAGGAAAAATTCCCATTCCTCTTTAAACCCCCTTTTTTTAAAAAAAAAATGTATTTGAATGTTTTGCTTACATGTATACCACGTGCATGCCTGGTACCCTCAAGGGTCAGAGGAGAGAGTGGGATCCCCTGGAGCTAGAGTTATAGGATAGCTGTAAGCCACCTTGTGGAACTGAACCCACGTAAGAACAAGTGTTCTTTAATAGGTTTCTCTGCTGAGATAGTAAGCCAATTCAAGCTGGATTCAAAGTATAAAAGCAAGTTTATTTGGGAATGACTCCCTGGTGAATTCACCAGTCTCAGGGCCAGGATGGAGAAGTCACCATGCAGACAGAGAGAACTCAGAGAGAGAGGCAGAAACAGGGAGGGGCAGAGAGAACAAGTAACCAAAATGTCTGGATTACATAGGGAAGAGCCAGCCCAGATCTTGAACTGGAAGGTTTATGGTAGAGGGTGGGATATGCCAGCCATACCCTGTAATAGGTAGAGACTGAGGGATGCTGGGAGAACCCGGAGGCCAGTCTGTTTGATATATTAAATAGGCACCTCAACTGCTTGTCCTAGGTTTGAAACGTAACCTCCTTAACCACTGAGCCATCTCCCAGCCCTCTTCTAAGTTGTAATTTATGTGTTCTTCTCTCTTGTCCTCTTCTGGATTGACTCTTAGCTGCATATTAAACCCCTCCTAGGTTAGCTTTGGTTGCTTTTGTTGGTGTTGTTGTTGTCATTGTTTCTTTTGTTCAGTTCGTCTTATTTTATTTTGTTTTTGGAAACCTAATCTCACTGTGTAGCCCTGGCTGGCCTGGAACTCTATATAGGCTAGTCCAAATTCCAGAGTTTTACCTGCCTCTGCTTTCTGAGGGGGGGATTAAAGGGATATGCCAGTACACCCTGTAGGGAACCTTTTTCTGTGTGTAAGTAACATTTTGACAGTGGTTCTGACTACAATATTTTGATAATGTTTGTAATATAATTATTATATAGTATGTAAACTGTATTCTATAGAAAAGGAAGAGTTTTATTTTTTATTATAGGGTCCAGAATATTACCTGAAAATAAACTTTAATTACTCATCTTCCCATTCCTTAAAACTCAGTAATTTACTTCTTCTGTTTTGCATTTGTTGTGGGCCTCTCGGTTTACACATGAACTGCTCCATTCTTCCAGTTCTAGATGTATGAATGTGGGTAGTTATAAGCTCTTGCTAATGCATTGCCCAGTAGAAGTGAGTACCAGACTGTTGTCTGTGTATTGTATTCATGTCTTGCAGCTTTATTTGATGTTATTGCTAGGCAACTTATGTGAAGTAATGAGATGTTGGGTGTTTGGTGTTTTGCTGTAGGCATTTTCGGAGAGTTCTCTTAAGGTCACTTCAAAAGGATCTACAAGAGGAAATGAACTACATCACTACAATAATTGAGGAACAGCCCAAAAACTATCAAGTTTGGTAAGAGGCAAGCAGGAAGGAAATGTCACTCTGCTGTAGCATTTGGCACTGGGAGCTGAGATTTCTTTATCGCTTGAGTACTTTACATTCAGACTGTTACCCGCCTCATAGGATTGTAAGTTTTGATTTTTAGAGCAGCAGTACTAGATTGGGAAAAATCTGAAAATGGTTTCCTAGTTACTCTAAAATAACTTTCTTATATTTGATAGTTTATGTTCATGGACTAAAATGTTTATTAGTCTTGTAGATACAGGGAACTAGTGCCAGACTAAAGATGAGAGTGTATAAAAGCCAGCTATTTTTATAGATCATTGTAAAAACATGGCAGCAGGGTTTTTCGTTGTGTAGCAGAGAGTGTGGGTTATAATGTAGAGATTTTGTGGTGGGAGAACAGGGAACAGAAGCAGAAAAGGAGGGAAAAGGAAGGACTAGAGTTCAGCTAGCATGTGTCACTGAGATGATGGCCTGAGTAGCAGACCCCTGGCCTTCCTCCTGAGTGCTGTGAGGGTGAGTGAGCCATGGGCGCAGGAAACGAGAGCAGCCTGTGGGGAAGGCTTCTGAAGCAAAGAAGTGTTCTGAGCAGAAGAGTGCAAGAGAGCTGTGCACTCAGGGACACACATAGAACTCCATCTGACTACAGCACTTTTCAGGAGTCCTTGACACACAGGCAGGGTATGACCACAAACCTGGATGTGGCCTTACGAACTCTGAGGCAGATGTGGGCTAACCATAGGGCAGTGGTTTCAGCCTGTGGGCCGTGACCCTTTGGGAGTCGAACAGTGCTTTTACAGGGGTCACCTAAAATAATCAGAAATGTCAGACATTTGCCTTACAATTTGTAACAGTAGCAAAATTAGTTATGAAGTAGCAACAAAAATAAGGTTATGGTTAGGGGTCACGGTTGAGAAGCACAGCTATAGACACCTTCCTTAACACCCCCTGTGTTAGGAAAAGCAGCCCAGGCTGACCTTGGCAGCTGCTGAGCAGGACACTCAGAAGGGTTTCTGTGGGAATCACCTGCATGCTTGCCCTTCATTCTAATGTAACATGAGCAGTGCAAACCCTGAATCCTAACTAGTTGATCTTTATTAACTTCTCACTGTGAAACTATGCTGTAAACTATTCCTCTTTCTGAAAAGTCTTTAAATCATAGAATATCAGGAGAATACTGTATATTGTGTTATGAGAAGTCAGTTTGGTAAAACTTACCTAGAAACCTGGGAAAAGAAAATATTAGTAGTGTTCAATGACTTGGAAAGTTTTAACAGTAAATTTAGAATTCCTCCTTTCTAGAATTTTTGCACTGATGACATCTTGCCTTCTTCATATTATGTGGTGTTCATGTTACCTGAGCATTAGAGTCTCCTGTTCATAGCGCTCCTGCTCCTGAGCACCGTTCACATACCACACAGCTCACAGTGCACAGATCTTACTGGCCTAGTCGGACTGATAACACTGTGTTACCCCAGTGAGTGTGTTTGTTTCCTGGCCATACGGGAGGAGCCTAGAGTCACACAGTAGGCAAATGCTCCACTGCTGACTATCTACCAAGCCTCATGGTACATTTTTAACTTCTAGTGTGTGTAAGGAAAATTGTGAAAATGGAACACAGTATAAAAAAGGATTTTTCTAGCACAGGAATTGCCTTGTGAGAGAACTGTAACTTGTCCTACTTACACATTTTTTAGGGCAGAAGTAAATAAGTTCTTCTTACAAACTGGTAGAATGAAGAGTTGCGTGTCTGGTGACATTCTAAGCATAGTGATGACAGCAGACTGGTTTAACTAGAGACTCATTAGAATGTGTGCACTAGTGTCACATCCAGCTCCCATTCGCCCGTATCCAGTGCTTCAGAATTACTGAACAAAGCCTGAGCTCTGAGAAGATTGCTGTAGCTGCAGGTCTGGTTTGAGAGACCTGTGCCCTAGTTACCTGGCTGTACACAAGCTGTCACTGTGCCTCGCAGCACTCTGGCACTCTTAACCTTTCTGGTAGCTTTGGGAATTGGGGGGTGAGCGTGTTTTTCCTGAATTCCCTTTCACTCACTTAGTGCCCTGATGTCAGCTCTAAGTTAATCTCCACATTCCCCGTTCTCTTTGGCAGGCACCATAGGAGAGTTTTAGTGGAATGGCTGAAAGATCCTTCTCAAGAGCTTGAGTTTATTGCCGATATTCTTAATCAGGATGCAAAGAATTACCATGCCTGGCAGCATCGACAGTGGGTCATTCAGGTATCGCCTTTCTTAAAGTCTGAGTCTGAACCTACAGATGATGATGCACACATGACTAAAATCCTATGAAGATGCTTGAAACCTGACCTCCCTCATGAGGTTACCTTTCGTAATCTCTTTGGATATGATGTGAATAATTTCATGTTAAAAGTAATAGTAAATTTTTAAGAACTTTTAGATTAAATTTACATCATATCTCTCTTTTGAGACAGATTCTCACTGTGTATAGCCCAGGCTGGCTTTCAACTCAGAGATCTGCCTGCCTCTGCCTCCTGAGTCCTGGGATTGGAAGCATATGTCCCCACATCATGACAGTTAAAAAACATTATTTAAAAATGTAAATGTCTTCATATTTAACTAAAGGAGAATACATTTTCTGAAGTTCTTCAGTAGTTGTATTTTTTTTTTTTTAAGTTTAAAAAGTTATTTTGGCCAGGCAGTGATGGCGCACGCCTTTAATCCCAGCACTTGGGAGGCAGAGGCAGGCGAACTTCTGAGTTCGAGGCCAGTCTGGTCTACAGAGTGAGTTCCAGGACAGCCAGAGCTACACAGAAAACCCTTTTCTGGAAAAAAAAAAAAAAAAAAAAAGTTATTTTGAGTAAACAATTTCATGTTGACCAAGTTTGCCTTCTATGTAGCTCAATGTGATCTTGACTTTCTGACCTTCCGGCCTTTGCTTCCCAAGTGCTGAGATTCCAGGTTTGCACTATTACTCTCCTTTTTTTTTTTTGTGACGTGAGGATGATACCCAGTGCTCTGTGCATCTTAGGCAGTCTACGTCTGAGCTACACCCCAGACCCTACTGTTTTTATTTTTATTGGAAACTAATCAGCTGGCCATGGTAGTTTTTTACTTCTAATCCTAACACTCAGGAGGCAGACACAGGCAGATCTCTGAGTCTGAGGCCAGGCTGGTCTAACAGAGCAAGTTCCGGGCCAGCAGGGTGATAGAGTGTGACTGTCAACAACAAAAGCAAGCAGAACACTATGTGCCACCCACATCTGCGTACTAACACCGCAACTTAAATACAATGTCTCTGAAAAACTACCTCATCTCAGCAGCATGTTTTTTACTGAATCTCTGAGGTTCTAAATGACAAAGCATTTCAAAAGACCCTTCAGTTATATTGTAGCTTTTCAGTTCTTGAAACTAAAGTACTAACGTTTCTGCTAGTTTCAGTGTGTATGGTTCCATGTCTTCAACCCAATCTTTAAAAGTAAGAATGTTTTCAACTACAATAAGAGACAAGTGATTTCTGAAAACTGAAGAAAATCTATACACTTTATATGTTCAATAAAATCAAAGGGATAATATATCCCCTCAGGTGTTGTGATGCATGCCTGTAATCCCAGCACATGGGAGTAGGGACAGGAAGGTAAGAATTCAAGGCCAGACTGAGTTAGACAAGACCCTGTCTCAAACAAGAAATGGGAAAAGAAAAAAGGAAAAGAAGGAATGTCTTCAGTTTAAAAGTGATACATACATATCCTTCAAATCCTGTAAGAGGGCTGGGGAGATGGCTCGGGAGAACACTTGCAGACAACCTGAGATTGATTCCCAGCTCCACCGTGGCAGCTCCCAGTTGTATCTCCAATCTCAGGGTATCTTGTACCCTCTTCTGATCAACATGTACAGGGTATACAGATATGCATGCGTGCAAAACATTCATATACATGAGCTTAAAAATGAAGGGAAAATACTTAAACAGATTATGTAAGTCAGTGTTTCTTAGTGGTGTTTGGGGATGGTTGACAATATTCGGGAGTGCTTGCTGTGTGTGGCCGCATGAACAATGCTCATGCTCCTCACCAAAATGTTCTCTTAGTTTATTATTTTTACCATGACTTTTAAAATCAGGGACCATCTTAGAAATTTTTAATCTTGCTAGTGTCAAATAAGAAAAAAATATATATATTCACTTTTCAAAATGCCCTCACTAAAGTAAAACTTGACATTTAAATACAAATGTTTATATTTTTCTATGTTTGTTTCAAAGTAATTTTATCATGCACTTGCTTTTTAAATTTTACTTATTTTGTTTTTGAGACAAGGTTTCGATCTGTAGCCCAGGGGTTCCTGAACTCTTGATCCTCCTGCCTCAGCCTCTGAGTGCTGGGGTACCTGATATATGCTGCCACTCTTGCCTGCATCTACCCTTATGATGCTGCTCTATATCTAATGTTACATATTAATACCAAATTACATTAATCTGTGTGCTCATAAAGTCATTCAGTCTTTTACTAGTGAATTTGGATGTTGGTTTTTGTTTCTTTCCCTTCTAGATTTCCTTAGACTTCTGTTTGTTTAGTTTGTATCTTTGTGGGATCTATGCTCAATTTCTCTCTCTCCCTCTCTCTCTCCTCTCCTCCCCTCTCTCTTTCTCTCCCCCCTTTCTCTATCACTGTGTCTGTCTGTCTCTCTCTCTCTCTCTCTCTCTCTCTCTCTCTTTGTTCTGACAATGTCTTATGTAACCCAGTTTGGCTTTGAGCATATATAGTAGAGGGTGACCTTGAATTTCTCATCCTTCTATATCTGCTCCGGTATGCTGGGATCACTGGCTGCTCGTCACGGTGATAACCTCCTCTCTTCAGTTCTACCTTCTAGTTTGCTGGCATTTTGCTTGCTTATGTTTATTGTTTGTTTTATAAATAATAGAGCATTTATAACTGGATTTTTTTTTTTTTTTTTTTTTTTTTTTTTTTTTAGGAATTTCAACTTTGGGATAATGAGCTGCAGTATGTAGACCAGCTTCTCAAAGAAGATGTGAGAAATAACTCTGTGTGGAACCAAAGACACTTTGTCATTTCTAATACCACTGGCTACAGTGATCGTGCTGTGTTAGAGAGAGAAGTCCAGTTAGTATCCTGCATTGTTCATTCCTTCATTAAAAATTTGCACACCTGTCTTGTTTCGGGCACTCAGATGCTGCAAAATCAACACTTTTCCAGGACCTTCAAACCTTTTCCAGGCTGTACAAACTTAAATGAGGCAGATTTGGGAAAAACACATCAAGGATGAATTTGCATGTAATACATACAGTACATCTGTGAGTTGCAGGCTCTTAAATTTCTTAACTATTGTTGACTCTAGAGATTGTGAAGAAATTGATTTCATAGGCCAGGCCATGGTGGCACACGCCTTTAATCCCAGCACTTGGGAGGCAGAGGCAGGTGGATTTCTGAGTTTTAGGCTAGCCTAGTCTACAGAGTGAGTTCCAGGACAGCCCAGGCTACACAGAGAAACCCTGTCTCAAAAAACCAAAAAAAAAAAAAAAAAAAAAAGAAATTGATTTTGTAATGCCAGGAAGCTTTATTTTGGATCAATTCTCACTAAATTCTGTTGCAGCTTAGATAGTAGTTCCCAAATGCTGAATTATTCTTGTGAGGATTTTGGCAGACAAGTGACTGACTGTAGGTACTGGGTGACACTCCTAGCTTTAAACAGAGATGACTCTAGACATTGCCAGATGCATCTGTAGTGACAAAATCACACACACACACACACACACACACACACACACACACACACACACTGACAGGTGTTACTGTATGTAAAACTGTAAGAACTCAGAGCCAACTCTCCTCAACCCCTTTTCAGTACAGAGTCTTGCTCTGTAGCCCAGGCTGGGCTAGAACTTGAGAGCTTTCTACTTGAGTGCTAGGACTCTGGGCAAGCACCACCACACACACAAGGGGCTATTCATGACCCAACATAAACAGAGGGCTTCAGAGGAGGAAGTTCAGACTGTCTTAGAGAGCACCATTGCTTTTCTTCTCATTGGACGAATCAGTGGAATCCTTTAGAGGTATCGCACCATGGACCGACCCAACTTGTAATGAATGGATTTTAAGTATTTAATATTTCTTATTTACTGTGTCTTCATTGGGTTAGTTTTTAAAAGAACTAAAATACTGAATATAAAGGATTTGGAAAGATCAAATTGGTCTTCCTTTAGGGGGAAATCAGTGGTTATCTTTCTGCTATTAATGAGAAATGAGCAAAATTCTGAGTGTGTCATAAGGCAGATTTTTTTTCTTTTTCTTGTTTTTTTGTTTTGTTTTGTTTTGTTTTTGTTTTTCTAGACAGGGTTTCTCTGTGTAGCCCTGGCTGTCCTGGAACTCACTCTGTAGACCAGGCTGGCCTCGAACTCAGAAATCCACCTGCCTCTGCCTCCAAGTGCTGGGATTAAAGGCTTGCGACATCACCAAAGGCATATTTCTTAAAGATGGCAAAAATAATATTAAAAATTATTACTAGATGTATTTATCTAGAATTCATGGTATGTTAATTAGAATGTTAACCCTTAAAAATATAGGTAAATATGTAGATCTGATTATAGTTTCCTTACGCTTTTCTCCTTTTTATAGAAGTTATATAGTATGTTTATGGGAGAAACTGTGTTAAGTTTTAAAGACAAAACTTCCCTTTCTTGAGCTAGAGGTGTGGTTTAATTGGTGAAGCACTTGCCTAGCATGTACAGAGCTGTGGATGTGAGCCCAGCACATGGTGAAACCAAGTGTGGTGTATGCACACCTATGTTCTTGGCACTTAGTGATCTAGGCAGGAACATCGGAAGCAAGTTCATCCTTTGCTATATTACAAGGTCCAGGCCAGTCTGGGCTATTTGGAATCCTTACTCGGGAGGGAGGGAGGGAAAAAATGGTCAAAAGATTTCTAATTCTCTCTAGAATAAGCTACAGTTATGTATAGCCTTGCAAGCTTCATAAGTACATTTGCAGACATTTACGCACAGCATTTTCTGTATATGCGCAGGGGGACTTGTTTATAAGACAAAGTTACATGTGTCACACATTAGATTAGAACACAATACATGGACTGATACAACTTTTGAACCTCTAGTGTTCCTGCCTCTGCCTTTCAGTGCTGGAATGACAGAAGGCCTGGGCTACAACAATGGGTTTTTGTTTGCTTGTTTTTTATTTAGTAGATCTTCGCTATGGTTCTGTGCAAGTATAGTCTACTGCTGTAGGTTAAGTACACTTTTCCTAAATTACTTGGGACTAGTCTTGCTTGAGATTTTGGAGTATTGGCATTGCATTATAATTGATTATTAACCTAGTAATAGTCTTATATACTCATGACCATTTTTATCCTTCACGTAATTTCCATAACATTTCTCTT
>JADRCD010160107.1:0-13952 GCA_019843815.1 Montemys delectorum | reverse complement strand
GTGTGTGTGTGTGTGTGTGTGTGTGTGTGATGTGCATGTATTCGTGCTGAAAGTGCATGTCTCAGCACATGCATGGAGGTCAGAGGACAACTGATTGTTAGGAGTCGGTTCTGTGTGTTCTGGGAACTGAACTCAGATTTTGAGGCTTATGTGTGACAACTATTTATACTGTCTGAGCCAGCTCACCTGCCCCTTGTTTGTTTGTTTTGTGCATATTACATTTTAATTTTGAGATCAAGGTCTTGCTGTGTAGCACAAGGTGGCTTTAACACATACCCCCTCCACACTAAAAATAAATAAAAATACTCTTTTTAAAAGGATACCATGGAATACAGAGGCTGAGTGAAGGGGTAGGTAGGAAAGAGTGGCTCTCAGAGGGAAGCCATGGACCAGCTCATGCCTCACAGCATGCAGCAAAGCCAGTGTTGTTTTGACCCCAGATAGATTATCTTGAAGGATCTGTGTCTATAGCTGGGCAGGCTGGGCATGGCCTCTTGGGAAACAAACAATAAAGTTCACAGAGCTCATCCTAGACTCATGTCCCCTCTTTCTTCCTCTTGAAGTGTTCGCATCCTTCTGCTACCCAAAGACTCTGAAGCGAGGAAGGGGGATCCGATAAACCAGCAAGTGGCTCAGTGGAGTAGCATCCCCATCCTAGAAACTTGGGGACCCAATATTATGTTGCTCTCCAAGGAATCAGGAGAGAATTCCCAAGCCAAGGCCATCTGTCAATCCAAGAACACAGAGATCCAGTCTTGAGGACAATGTGTCCAGGCAGGAGTGGGTCTCCGTGGGATCTCAGGCCCTCAGCCTACCATCACATATGCAAATGTTCAATGAGGAGGTTTACCTGGATCCCACCTCCCAGCATTCCTGTTCAGCCTCATTCTTCATCTGATCCAGCATCATTTCTGAGACCTGTCTCTCAGGTGGCCATTTCTCTTCTTTCCTGACTGACATCTAATCCTAAGCAAACAAGTGACTAATATAATAATGATGATAGACTCAGATTGTGTTCAAGTATTGTGTACACCGAGACTGTATACCCTGGGACTGTGCACACCAATTCTGTTCATACAGAAATAGTGTATCCTGAGAATGTGTACACCATGCAATAGAAATAGATATATTTCATTTTAAAGTCTTTTTCATTTTGTATTTGTTTTTATTTTATGTGCACAAATGTGTGTGTGTGTGTATGTATGTATGTATGTATGTATGTATGTATTATGCATGCATGCATGCATGCATATATTGCACCATATGCATGGCTGGTACCCTCAGAGGCTAGAAGAGTGTGTCAGATCTATTGGAATTGGAGATGTATGTAGTTATGAGCCACTGTGTGGGTACTTGTCAACAAACTCTGCAAGGGCATTGAGCATTTTTAACTGCTGAGCCTTCTCCACAACCCCTCATTTTCTTTCTTTCTGTGTTTGTTTTGGAACAGGTTTTCAGATGTCCCAGACTGGTTTTGAACTGGCTCTGTAGCTGGGACAGCCTTGACATCTTGGTCTTCCTGCCTCTACTTTCCAGGTGCTGGGTTACAGGTATGTGCCACCATGCCCAGCTTGTTATGTTTAATTCTTACAAAAGCCATGCTCTGTCAGTTGCTCAAGCCTATGCTTTTAAGTAACTCTGTCCTCCAAAGCCGATGTACCTGGGGGTGGAGCCCATCGAGAAAGAAGCACTTGGCCTGGCTATTAAGCAGTGAGGCCCTGGGTTCAATGGGGGGGGGGGGGTTGTAGGGGGAAGGGAGTGAGCTGGAAAGGAGGCTCAATGTATAGCTAGGCTCTTTATCTGCTGCATACATTCTTTTTTTGTTACTTGGTTTTATTTTCTTTAAATATTTTATTTGTATTCATGTGCATGTACATGCTTGGAGATGAGTACAGGTTCCCCTAACTGCTTAGTCATTTTTGCAGTCCTATTGTTTGTTTGAGTCAGGGTCCCATGCTGGACTCTAAGTCTCACATCCTCAATTACTCAAGCTGAGTTTCCGTTGCTGTTTGTCCCATTGGCTTCTGGGAAACTTGAGAACACACAGGGGTGTCCACGACACGCTTGAAGACCAAAGGCCTTCCCGCCTACCTATCTGGAACTGTCTCCACTTGGTTTGGAAACCAGCCAGAACGACCTGGTCTTGTGACAGGCTGTGTTCTTCCACCAGCTCTGCTGAGTCTGGAGGGCCTGGGGGTTCCAGCTTACAGTGAACTAAACAGCACCTGAGCATCTCCGGACACGTGCATTTCCTAGGTTTTCCAGCCAGAGGATCGGGCTGTGGGGAGGAAGATGAGAAACAACAGATCTAACCTAGGGCAGGGTGGAGTTCCCATAAAGGAACTTACAGGAGGCAGAGCCTGTGCATCCTGCACTAAACTGGGTGTCTCCTGCCTCCACCTTGACATTTGGGCCAGGCTGCTGGAGATCCTCTCAGACACTGCAGAGAGGACCAGAGCCTAGGCAAGGGCTTGAGGATGGGACAAGAAGGAATGCCATTTTACAGGGCATTTAACAGGGTTTAACATCTGTCCCTTCAGGTGACCCTGGGCCTAGCCACAGTCTTGGGGAGGGTCATGTCAAAAGTTGGGCTTGGCAGCTATAATAAACCATAAACAGTTATAGAACCTATAAGTTCTCTGATTCAAAAATCTGACATGGAAAAATAGGTTTCTTGGAACCCTGTACCAGACTTAGATCCTAGTAGCCTAGTAGGATCAGAGGAAGGACTTTCCAGAACCTTCACCCAGTCCAATTTAAGTGAACAAAGATTTCCTGTCCTGAGTGGCAGCACTGTTTCTGGCTGTCAGCACAGGGAACACCTCACTATCCTCTGACCCTCTGACCCTCTGACCCTTTGACTCTCTGACCCTCTGACCCTCTGACCCTCTGACCCCCATTTCCGAATAACAAGCTCCCAGCTTCAAAGCACTGGCCTGGGAACTAAGTGACATTGGCCGTTGAGTTTGAGCAGAGTCCATGGCATCAATCAAACCAAGAAGCCAACAAAACCTGAGGCCTCCTCTTTACCCATCAAAATAGTCTTCGCTCAGACACTTCCCAGAATTCCCTACCTCTCAAAGGACCTTCTACAATTGGCGTTCGAGGCCTTCCATGGAGAGCCACGTGTCCAGGGCTCAGTAGGTACCTATGGCTATTGTGTTGGGCAGCACAGAGCATTACATCTCCCATGCAACAGGAAGTCTACTGGCAGCCCAGCCTGTGTGCTAGGCCCAGCTTAGCACAGTCTAGGAACACCTTGCTCAGAAGCCTTTCCTTATCAGGCTTTGATGAGGGTGTGGAGGAGCGCGGAGGGGAAGACGCCAAGCACAAGCAGTTCAGAATGCAGGAGTAGTGGGCACAAAAGGCCAAGAAGGAGTAAAACCCAGACTCAGAGCCCACAGGTAGCCACCCAACATCCTGCCCAGAATACAGCACGACTGGGGGCTGAGAAGGCAGGAGGAGGAGGCAACACAGTGTGGTGCAGGCCTGGGGTTTTGTGGGCCTTTGTAATTTACTACATGTGAGACCTTCCTGCCATCCCTTAATGTCCCTAACTTCTCCAGGTGTTGGGGTAAGTGAGGAACACCGTGTTCCCTCCTGGCACATGGGGAGAGTCTAATAAAGAGACCATTCCTCCATTTTGGAATTAACCTCGTGTATGATAATGATCTGTGTCTCACAGAGAATAAAGAAATTTTATAAAAGAATAAAAACCAATAAGATGTTAATAGATTTTTTTTTCCTTTAGAAAAGGTGTTACATTGGAAGAATATTTTTCTGGCCTTCCAGGCAGCTGGAGAGGATGGGAGAAACATTGAGCATAAACTGATATATATTTTTTTAATTTTTAACTTATTAATTTTGAAACAGGGACTCAATGGCTCAGGCTGACTCTGAAGTCGCTGTGTAACTAGGGAGGCTGGCCTTCATGCCTTTCCCTTCTTCCGTGTGCTGGGATTACAGGGGATTACAGGGGAGTGTCATCATAGCCAGTTTACGGATTCAACCCTGGCTTTGGTGCTAGACAAACACTCCACCCACTGAGCTGTATCGGAGTCCAAAGTTAATTGTTAAAGTCAGCATACAAAAATGTGGCTTTTTGTTAGAGTCTTTTCATACATATATGTCATCACGCATGGGCCTAATTTACTCCTCCTTAGTCCTGTGTGCATCATGAAGTAATAAGTCTAGAAGTCCAGCTGTGGAAAAATGAGGATCCTGGAGTCTGCTTTACAGGGAACGGGAGCCTCTGGCATCTACGGTACTGCTGTCGATTTCTAATGAGGGATCTGCGGCATGGGCCCTAGGGTTCAGGTGTCCTGGCCCCCATCCAGGTTTCCCAGTCACTTCTTGGTCTCCGTTCCCTTTGGACTGGCCTGGGCTGAGAGCTACCCAGTCCCTCCTGGGTGCTCAGCTCCACACAGCTCAGTCTGCTTCTTCCTTTCTCCCTGCTGGGGCTGACCCTGCTCACCACACACCCAGCCTGGCTGGACCTCTTTCTGGTCTTTTGAAGACACCTCTGCCTTCCTGGGCTTTTCTCTGCCCCTGGCCCTTGCCCCCTTGCCCCCTGCCCCCTGCCCCCTACCTCCGACACACAAGGTGCTCTAAGATCTTGGCAATCCCTGAAGGAGCCCATTCTTTTCGGGTGCTGCAGTTTTTTCAGGTGCTGCCTGCTCTCTCTATTATGCTAGCCCCAGTGCACCTGAGCTCAGCCTCCTCATGTATGCTCACAGTAGGTATCATAAGGTTGGATAAACACAAAAGAATGAACAGATGAGTGAATGAGTGAGTGAATGAATGGGTCTGACAAGCAGTGAGCACCACCTTTTCCCCCCCTTATCTGCCTTCCTTTACCCTATCGGGGGATCCTGAGCTAACTTAGCTCAGAGGATGTTTTCCCACCCAATTAAGGTAGGCAGCCTGTGACCCTCACTGGTGGGCTGTGTTCCAGCCTTCTGGCCTGTGGGACTGCCCAGATTGGGGAGAAGGGCAATATGAGAGCCCGAATGCCTGAAGGCTGAGGAATGGTAGAGAGGACGTTCTTTTAGGCTCCCAGGATGGGATTGGGGGATAGCAAGAGAAACCAGGGAGAGAAACAGGGAGAGGGAGGCAGGGCTGAAACTGAGAGATAGGAAGCCCAGGAAAGAGCGAGCGTGAGAGTGAGGGAGAAGAGGTCTCAAGAGGTCCTTGCCTTGTATAGCTCCAGGCTTCTGACATGGCCAGGCCGATATCCCCAGCACTAATTGCTTCAATTAATAATACTGCCCTATAAAATTTCAGCAGCCAAGAGCAAGCACCAGGAACGATGACACAACGTATTAATAATGCAGGCGGGAGGTGGCGTTGGGGAGCTCCATTAAGGACACTGCAGTCTGCAGAGCTGCTGATGCCTGCAGCAGGCAGGCAGTGTTTGTCCTTGGTTTGTGCAGACCACAGAAGTGTGAAGCTTTGGAGCCAATGGACAGAGGCTGGGGAAGGGTTTAACCTTCTCTGGAAAGCATCCGTCCCATTTGGTAGGATGATGCTCTCTTCTGTGTAAGTACTATGCACCACTTACTTACTGCCTCATCCCTCACAAGGAGCCCCTCCTCACATTCGCAGCCCCTCCTCCTCCCCTGCTGGTCTCTGATGGTTTTCAAATCCATGTTTGAGCCTTTCTCTAGGTCCTTACGAACTTTAGGGGGAAAAGCCTCTCTTTCAGGACAAAGATCCTGTTCCCACAACACATGAAGCAGTGTCCTTCCGAGTCACCACCATCTTCCCCCACACAATTGTCTGTACACTCACCCTATGCCCTGAACAGTTCATACCTCTGATGTAGAGCAAGAACAAAGGGTGGAGCAGCCAACAGCCCCGTGCTGAAGCTGCAGGAACCTGATGCAACAGGGTGGCTACTCTGTTGTCATTTGCTTGCAGAAGCCGAAGCCCGCCCTCTCAGTCAGGCGCCCTACTGCCCTACCGTAGGCTTTCTCCTGTTACCTCATAGGTGATGCTTCTGAGTGTACAGAAGCCCCTCACAAACCACAGGAACGCTGATCTCACACAGGGAGAGATTATTGAGCATACGCCCCAGGACTGATTGACCAGGGCTGTGGTCCAGATTCGAGAAGTGAACCGTGACATTGAATTAAGATTCTACAGAGCTTTTAAGCCTGGAATCCATAAATATCTGTGCCAAGTTATTTCACCAGTCAGGCTTTAGGAATAGGGGATTTCCTCAGGAACATGTCTCTGTTGTACATTTATCCTGCTCCCACTGGTTGGGGTATTCAACTGTGCTAAGGGACTTGCCTTGCCCAATGTTCATGTCTTAACTTGTCTTCCAGGATGGGACTTGTCTAACATCCATGTCCTAACTTGCCAGTCAGGATGCCAGTTACCCATGTACATTGTCTCTTTCTGCCAAGTAGGATGCCAGTTCCCAGGGAAATCCTAGGAGCTTAAACTTTCCTCGACCCCCACTCAATATGGAAGTCTTCTTACATTGATGCAAGTGTCTCTCTTATGTTGGGGTCCATCCTAGAGGTGGCTTAGAAAGGCAGAAACCGTAAAAGCTCATACACAGGTGCAGGAAGTGCTGCTGGGTGGTTGGTTTGGGCCCAAACTTATTCTGGCTAACTATACAAAACAATTCTACCAACTTCTATTGTGACTGGTTTCCAAGAGCACAGAACATAACACGGTATGTAATCCACCTGGGCATTATAAAGTTTCCTAGCAGCAGCAGAGACATATGAGAAAATTTCCTTATAATGGCAGGCTAGGCAGGTAACAGTTACCTAGGCCTTAACATTTCACTTAGGCCTTAATATTTTACCTAGGTCTTAACACGAGTAGCTCATGGGTACTATATGTAGTCACTTTTATACATCTGAGAAATTCTCCACTAAGGAGGTCCACTACATTCTCTAATGCCTTTGGGCATTCTTTAATTTCCTTGGGCATTCTTAGATGACAGGGGCACTTTGATGGATTTGTTTTTGGAGTCTATGTGACCTTCCCGCTTCCCCTACAATCAGAGTTTATGCTACCAGGAGTTAAGATCTGGAAGCTGAGAAGGTGACGGAAGACATCATATTTCTCCAAGACTCCAGTCAAAATGAAAATGCAAGCCCAAGTTTTGGTATCCATGCCCCAGGCCTGTGCCTCTACTTCTGAAGTTTGTACAGACTCCCAAATAGGGTAGGGTGTTCTTGATCACACGGCACCCCAGCTGCGCCTCTTCCCTAGAGGAGGAAATAGAAGACCCAAGAGGACAGAACAGGGGTGTGAATCCAGACCTTTTACAATCAAAGTCCAAGTTCCAAGTCTTCCATTTCCCAGACTTTGCTGGGGCCAGACAGTAGCTCGTGGAAGGCATATGTTCTGTCATGTGCCCTTCGTGCTTTCTGCTGGAGCAAGGAGAGCCAGGCTTGCTCCAGAGACGGCTGCTCAGATGTGGGTTTGAACCAACGGGAAGTCTTAATTATCTGGTTGACGACAACACTGGATGTTCAGGATCCCAGTGCGGCCCTGCACCTTTCTCGGGGTGAACTTTTAAGCACAAGAACCATGTTCTGGGTTGACATACTTCAACTAACAAGAACAGCTAGCCAGAGGAGGGACTATAGAAGCTGAAAGTAGCAACGCTTGGACTCTCCTAGAACCACACGGGCTTTGATGGATAGGTCTTCGTTTTAGTTTTGGCAGGTGGTATGGTCACCAGTTTTTACAGCATGAATGGTCCTTCCATCACGGAGTTAGCTGTGCTAAGGTCTGGGGTCTGTTACAAAGGATGGCAGAGGAGAGAGTTGCTGAACACTTCCCTCAGCACCGCCCTCTGCTATGACATAATCAATTCCTCTGCTCTTCCAGAGTTTGCTACTTGCTGACAAAAACACCTCAGCTGATAAATTCTCTCCTTAACATGCACCATCTGCCCTGCCTTGAGCTTATTACATGGAGCCTCTTATCTCTAGTGTACTGTCAAATGATGTCATTTTACTTTTTATGTGTTTATATCTTGCCTACAAAGGCTACTCCAGCTCTTCCAACTCACATCGATGCTTTCTAAATCTTCATAGAGCTTCCTAATAGCAATTAAGTCAGGAATATTGACTGAGCCCTATTATGTGCAAAGACTAAAGCTAGAGCCATGGGCAAAAAAGACAGGGTCCCCACGGCCCTCACAACAGCTTTGTGGGAATGAAGGACTCAGGTGTAGCTCAGATAACCTGTGGGATGAATCTGAAATGACAACGGGGAAGAGTTAGGAACTGAGGCACCCAGGACAGGAGAAAGACCTGTTGCCATCTAGGATTAGGCTATTCGTCCCAGAGAAAATGGGATCTGAAGACTGCATGGGAATAAGTTAGGTAAAAAGCAGAGAGCACACATGCCAGCTGGCAAGGATGGCCTCTCCTCTCCTCCCAAACGCCCTCGCTTAACTCAGGCCCGTGTCAGACCCTCATGGCTTCTGCTGTGGAGGGTCACTGTTGCTTTCTAACTTGTCTTCCTGGCCGGTTCTCTTCCATCCCTCTGCCTCTAAGAGTTACCTAGAAGCCTCTTTGGTGGCTTTGAGCATCTGTCATAACAAGGGGCTCACTTCCTTTCCTTCGGGGCTCTGTGTGATACAGTCAGTCCTCAGCCAGCCCTCTGGCCTTATTTTCTACTCCTGAGAACTCCCTGCTGTCCTCACCAACCACACTCGGCCTCTCCACACTGTTCTTATGCATACCTCACACTCCAAGCTTTTTGGACGATTCTGACTCAATCCAGGTGGCATTGCTTGCATCGGGCTCAGTGACTTTCCTCTGAGCTGTTGTCACAATCTGTAACTGTCAACCTTGTTCACGGAAGGATAATTCTCCAGCTAGAACTGGGTGTTTCCAGTGTAGGGGCTGTGGGCTATTTATATATTTATTTTCTTTCTTTCTTTTTTTCTTTCTTTCTTTCTTCTTTTTCCTTTTTTTTTTTTTTTTTTTTTTTTTAAATCTTGTACCTTGTGAAGTAGTCTGTCTCAGGAATCATTTGTTACACAGCTCTTCCGCACTTACTGTCAGACCACACAGTGGTCTGTGTTGTTCATACTGTATTGCGCTACTAGATTCTACCATTGACACCGGCCCCCAGCCCTCTCAGGGTGTGTGTGTGTGTGTGTACAAGGAGAAGCTGGGCAGGGCAGGGCTTTCCCAGCAACCTCTCTCCTCTTGAGCCCTATCTTTGTGCTCTTGGCAGGGAGCTTGCATTCTCTTTTCCTCAGCCCATCTGGATCTACCTAGAGGCCAGACAAGTCCTATGGTTCTCAGCATGACGTCATCGCTGAGCACAGCTGCTCCCTCAATAAGTGGTGAATTAATGAAGGTGCAATCCCAAGAATGGATGGATGGAGTTAAATAAGGAGCTTAACTGGTTGTTTCTATTCCTGCTGAAGACACCTTCTCTTGCGGCCTGATCCTTGCAGGCAGGCCTGTGGGAACCAGGCGTCCTGGGCCTCCCAAGATGATTCCATTCTTCAGGACAAAGTGGAGGAATAATAGGGGAATTAAGGGGGTTCCTGGAACATGTGGCCTAAGCTTTCTGGCTGGAGGGACCAGCTAGATCTGCAAGGCTTGCCCTCTGAGTAACTCTTATGTGTTATAACCCAGGAGCCTTTTCCTTCTGCAGTGACAGCTTCCTCAGGCCCAAAAGACTGGATGATCTGGAAGGTTGTCCCCTGATGATCTGGAAGGTTGTCCCCTGATGACAGGTCCACACATCTGGAAGTCTTGAGAGAGACAGGTGTCTAGAGAGAGAATACAAGCTGCTGGCTCACTTCTGGGGTCTGAACTTAGGAAACACTGAGCAGGCCTGCATTTGAGGCAGTCCAGACAATAGGTAGTAGGCATGGTTTGCCAAGTGGGCTGTGCTGTAGCTCAGGCCCTGGGAGGCAGGCCAGGAGGAGGAACTGATGAGGGAGCAAGTGAGTGCTCCATGAGGTGAGGCCTGGCCTGCTGCTGGAGTGGGGAAGGCGCCACTTGTGGCAGCCAAAGAGCCTGGCTACACCAGGCCTTGCTTGGCTTGAAAACTGGCCCCTTAGCTAATCGCAAATGTGACTTAGGCTGCTCCTTATTGGTTCTGAAGCTCAAAGTGCCACAAGAGCATGGGACTACGTACATTATCTGGAGGCCGAGGCGAAATAAAACTATGGGGTATCCTGTTCAAATAATTAGGAATTATGCCACCTAGCAGCATGAACCCAAGCATAACACCCATCTATGCTGTATGCTCTCACAGGCTGCGAGGAGCTGCAGCCGGGAGAGTGGGGAAGGACACCGTCCGCCTCGATTGCTCCCGTGTTCCTTGCTTTTCCTCTGTAGGAGACGCAAGCTTTTCATCCACACAATGGTCACAGTTGACCCTTCTGAAACAAAAGACACAGTAATCAGAGGGAAAAAATGGGAAACCGACTTAACCAAAGCTTGTGTGACACTGAAGCCTTCAAGATGAAGGCTCGGGACTGGGGAGACAGCTCAGCAGGTAAAAACTGTTGCTCCGTGGCCCTGATGGCTTGGGTTTGATTCCCCAGACTCATACAGTACGACAACTAGATTGGCTGCACACATCTGTAATCCTGGCACCCCTAGGTGTGATGGGAGGAGGAGACCGGAGGATCAGCCAGCACCGCCTATGCATTGCAGTAGCAGAAATACCAAGAGAAACCCTGCCTCCATACAGTAGAAGGAGAGAGCCAGCTCCTGAAAGCTGTCCTGGGAGCTCTACAGGTGCACCATGCTGTTTGTATGTACACAAACACATGTGTGAGTGGACATACAGTTACCCATGTATGTGCATGCATGCATACATTTCATAAGCACATGTGTGTACATACATATATGTGCACATCCACGTACATATATTTACGCAAGCACATGAATGTACAAATAGTTATACGTGTGTATGCATGCAAACACACACTCACATATGTAAATGTAATAATAGTGAGACCCTGTTTTGAAGAAGCAAAAATAAAACAAGAAGATCCAAAGACCCAGAGAAAATTATCTCTATGCTTAGGTAGAAGACCGAGCAAAGAGAATCTGCTTCTCCGACAAGGATCTGGGAAGAACTTGGCAAGGCCGGCTGGCTCAGAGCCCTGGCGTTTCTGAATCTAGACTCCATTTCTCAGAGCATGTCTGTCACAGGAAGGTCTTCAGAGGAGGAGGAGGGGCAGGAGGTCAGAGTGGCTTCCTGCTTATTCCAAAGGACATCACTCTCATGGACGATGCCCTGGTTGTTTCTTGCTTGCTTGGGACTCACTCACTGCTGACTGGATAAAACTGAGGAGAGTTCTGGTTTACTTGGTCTCGAATAGAGACTGCCTTCCTGGGCATAGAGATACTAGGAGCTGGAGCGTAAGTTGGGGTCAAGGGAGCCGGTTGTGTTAATGCTTCTTCTGAGTTAAGGTATCTAGGAGTGTTGATAATCAGCAAAGAGGAAACACCACCACCACAGCGGGCAAGGTATCTGTCTGTGTTTGAGGTGATTTCTTTTAAGTTTAGGCTGACTTTGAACTTCTGACCCTCCTGCCTCTGCTTTCAGAATACTCTTGTTTCAGGCGAGTGCCATTCTACTTCAAATATAGTAAACCTTTATGGTTTTGTTTGCTTTTTGTTTTGGAGTTTTTGTTTTGTTTTGTTTTGTTTTTGACAAATAAACCCCTAAGGGAAGAAATTGAGAACTGACTTGGAGCCAGGCGTGGCCGCATGCCCCTTTCATCCCAGCACTCAGGAGGCAGAAGCAGGAGGATCTCTGTGAGTTGGAGGCCAGACTGATCTGTACAGAGTGAGTTTCAGGACATCAAAACTTGTCCTCAAAACAAACAAAACAATCAAAATGGACAAGGGCGACCTGAGTTATAGAAGACCCCGTCTAGCCTGAGCTACATAAGATGCTGTCTCAGGGGAATATATAAAGTCTCAATTTTGTGAAGATTAAAGGATGGAAGGATATTATCTCAAATATTCCACTTTGATAGAAGAATTGTCTTGAATTTAAAATCAGAAAAAACAGTGGCTGTAAGAAAGGTTCTGATGTTACGTTTCCTTCCTGAAAGGAAGGGACAGCACTTCCATTAGACAGACCTCCTCTCTGTGCTGGGAAAGGAAGAGCGTGCACTTATAGGACTCAGGCAAAGCTGAAAGAAGTCTATATGAAAACCAGTCACAAACTCCCCTCGTTTCCACGACTGGCTCCCCCAGCCCACTCCCCTGCCTTGGCGCAGTTCTGCAATCTACACAGAACCTCTGTCCAATCCATCCCTAGCTCCCCAATGCCTTTGCCGCTGCCTTTCCTTATGTGAGCTCTTGTGTCGTGCGCGTCTTAAATAGCTTTGTATGCTGTGCTTCATTTTAGGTAATCTAATTCTCAGGCTCAGCTGAAATCCCTATGGGAGTAGAAGTAACAATTCTGTGTCCTCTGCAGAGTGAAGAATTTCCTGTGGACTAATCTATTAATTGAGTGTAGTCCTAGCCAAATAGCAACAGGATTATCTTTGTTTTGAGCTTGGCAGAAATGGTAACAAAGTGGATTTGGAGGACTGAGCATGGTGTCACAAATCTGCTACCTCAATGTGGACAGCTGACTCCAGCCTGGGCTAGCTCTGAAGGCCCTGTTTCAGAAAACAAAGCAAATATAAATAACAAAGTAACCAAAGAATTGTCTTTGAAATATAAACAGAGGAGGACAAAGAAGAACATTTAAAATTAATAAGGTATTTTGTTTTTTGTTTTGGTTTTTTGAGACAGGGTTTCTCTGTGTAGCCCTGGCTGTCTTGGAACTCACTCTGTAGACCAGGCTGGCCTCGAACTCAGAAATCCGCCTGTCTCTGCCTCCCAAGTGCCGGGATTAAAGGCGTGCGCCACCATTCACAGCCCGGCTATTTCATTGTTTTGAGACAGTGTCTCTCCATTTAGCCTTGGCTGTCCTGAAACTCATTACATAGGCCAAGCTGGCCTCAGACTCACAGAGATCCTCCTGTCTTTGCTTCTGTAGTGCTTGGATTAAATGTGGGTGTGTACCACCATGCTCAGCTCAATAAAAATTTAAAGTGTTGGGGTTAGGGCTGAAGCGCTAGGAAGGTAGTTCAATTGGTAAAGTCCTAAATTAAACCCCCAGATCCCTATTTTTTAAAAAGCCATGCATAATGGCATGTGCATTTGTAATTTCCAAGTTGGGGACTCTGAGATAAGCAGATCCCTGAGGTTCACTGCTCAGCCAGTCTAGCTGTCTCAAAATCCAAGATTAACAACTCACAAGGAACAATGCCCAAAGCTGTCTTCTGACCTCCCTATTCATTTGTGTATGTGTGCATATATGTATTGGCACATAAAGAGATATACACACACACAAAAGTAATTCTTAAGAAATAATAAAACAAGAAGGTGGGCTCTTAGACATGAAAATGCATTCTAAAGTGTTTGAAAGAATATTTGGAACTTTCTGGATGGCATACAAGTGACATCAGTTCAGTGTGGGGAGGGGCTTCACTCCCATCTCCTCGGGTGAAGTCCTCAGGTTGAATTCTACTGTCTTTGTCCATTCTCAGCGACACTAACTGGGCAGAAGACAGGAAGGCAGCACTGAAGCAGGCACTCTCCATTGTCCCCATCGGACTGTGTCAGACCCCAGCATAACATTTTTTTTCTAGGAGTTATTATCTGTGTCCTTGGCCTTTGTCTCGAGTGAGTATCTTCTATCCCAAATCCAAGCCACGGATGTAGAGAACAGGGAGCAATTAGGATCAAAACTTGCTTAAGAGACTAGAACTTCAGCTGGTTGAGAGAGTGCTCGCCTAGCACACACGGAGCCCTGCGTTCGATCCCCAGTGCCTCATAAACACAACATGATGGCACAGAGAAGTGAAAGCAAGAGGATCAGAAGTTCAAGGCCATCTTCTACTACATAGCCAGTTTGAGGCCATCCTGGGATAC
>JADRCD010160106.1:0-12211 GCA_019843815.1 Montemys delectorum | reverse complement strand
GCAGCCCGGCCCCGAGTTGTGAGCGCCCTGCAAACTTGCAAGTTTGCGTCTGCCAAGGGTTCCCGGGAGCCGTGGGGCGGTGGCGTGGGAGGAGGGCGGGGCGGCGGGGTGAAGCAGCCTTCCCTTCCCGGCTGCCCAAAAACCCGGCGGCCCGCGGTGGTAGTGGAGGAGGAGGAGGAGGAGGAGGAGGAGGAGAGCTGGGCCAGGAGGAGAGCCCCGAGGCCGGGCCATTGTCTGCGCGGACACACAAAGAGGCTGGCCGTGGCCGCGCGAGGACCCTGGTCCTGCAGGGCTCCCTGCAGTAGAGGCGAGGCCCTGCGCACCCCGGTGGACACACGGGGAAACTGAGGCCGGAGAAGGGCCGTGAGCCAAAGGAAAGCAGCTACGCAAGGAGATGCTGCCCTTTGGACGCCCCAGTCCCCTCCCACCTAACACGCGAGAGGCCCAAAGAGGACCCTGGTGTCTGACCGCAGGCCAGACAGGCGGAGGGGGTGGGGGGGCTGCTCGGGGTACCCACGTTAACCCGACGACTCCCACCCTCCTCCGAGGCTCAGGGGCTCGAGAGGCGCTGCTGCTCGCTTCGGACATCACCCGTGGCCCCAGGCTATTTTTATACCTTGGGCAGCTCTCTGCCTTGACTTAAATTCATGATTTGTTTGTTTAAAAACGAAAGGAAGCACTCCTACCCAGGGAGAGCCTGGGCCTCCTCCGCAACCCGCCCGCAGACTTGGGCAGCTGGAATTTGGATTTGGGTGTGAGCTACCTGAGTGGAGCCAAGCCAGCCTCCCTAAGCGCAGTGATCCCCCTGCGCCAAGCCAGGCAACCGGCAGTCCCGCCTCCCTCCACTCCCAGCTGGTGCCTGCCAAGACCAAAATCCAGCGTGGAGGCCCTGGCAGAGGAGTTTACCAAAGTCCACAGGCTGCACAGAGTGGGTGCTGCCCAAGGTTTTGTCTTGAGCACCTCCCCTCAAGACAAAAAAGAAAGCCCTGCGTGGGCGCACTAACGCCACCCTCCAGGACTGCACTTTTTCTCTGTAAAGAAATAGTTGTGGGACTCTTTTAAAGATGCTTTTTAGCAGCATCCCAGAAAAGCCTGTTGCCGAGGAAGGCCATCTCTGGTCCTCCTATGGGGTCTGGGAAACAAAATGGGGGTGCTCTGGGTTGTGCTACAAACCAGGCCCCTTTCCCAGGCCTGCCCCATCACCTGGGAGGTTCCCTTAGTGTGGCATACAATTTGGAGTGCTTCTGGTAGTACCTGCATCCGACAGCACAACTCCATTGGACCCACTGACCAAGGAGGAAACCCCCATATTCCTTCTTTCACAGAGGCATTTTGAGAATCCTCTGGTAGACAGCGAGTGGATAGAACTAACTCCCTGTGTCAACAGGGAGCAGATAGAATAGTGTAAGCTTTACCTTAGGGAGGTGTTAGCACAGTAGAGCTAAGACCTGTTCTTCAAACTTCTGGGCCACCCTCGCCAGGGCCACACGTGTTGGCCAACATAAAGTACCACCTTCCTACCCTGGCCAGTGAAATCTGTGGGCTGCAGACAGCCTGCCCAAACTGCATTTCAGAACAGAAAGGATGAGGAAAGGCCTGTGGGGGTGGATAGAGAATGATCCCTGTTCCCCAGTGCTGTGGGCCATTGATTCCATCAACAAACATCAGCAGACTCTACCAAAGACTTGACCCTGGGTCCTCACGGAAGGTGTGGTCAAGGTGGGCAGGGCAAGGGCACACCCCAGCGCTGCGGCGAAACTATTTAGTGGCAGAGCCAGGCCACTCCGCTCTTGCCCTCAGTTCCCTGACCTGTAAAGTACAGACAATCCTATCCTCCATATTGGGTTATTGAAATGACTAATTAGGCAGCATAGAGACTGTTCGGCCAGGATGAGGCTTGGCAGGAGGGAGATATTCTGTCACAAGATAGGGAAAACTCACAGGCAAGAGTGGCTACACTCTGACTGCAGAAGCCATAGTTGAGGATAAAGCAGTGCAGGTGAACCTGAGCACCGTCAGCAGGGGCAGGAAGGGAAGGCCCAGCCAGCCAGGGGCTCTGGTGATTTCCTCATGGCTGGTCCTTAAGCTGTGTCATGAAGAAAGGACATGTTTGTCCCTTTGAGTCAGGATGACACACCCAGGTAAAAGGGCTGGCATGGTAGAGGCCTGGAGGTGGGAAGAAACAGTAAGCCAGCCTGGCCATCACTGAAGCTGGCAATGGCACCTGAGGTCACCTCGGATAGTGGACAGCCCGATTTGCTGGTACTCAGCACCCTCCCGATCCGAACCCCACCCCCACCCTCACCTTAAGGCTTGCTGTGGAAAGAAAGCTGTAAGTGCTAGGAGACAGAGAGGCCTAGTTAGACAGGTTTCCGTTTGGGGACTTTATTTGGGGACAAAGACAGTGGCAGTTTCCAGAGGTAGTACCTGCTTCTAAGAAGCCCAGCCTCTGCAGGATATAAGTGGACAGTGGCAAACACAGTGGTCCAGACCCTGCTAATCCACATCAGTCTCACATCTAGCCTCAGCAGCCACAGTCCCGAGCACTCTGAGCCTTGTCCCTAATACAGGACAGGGACACAGGTACCCAGGAAAGGGCAGGTAGGGTGCTGGAGGTGGGGCCATACCAATTCTGGGATGGAAACATGACCAAGGCTGCTTGTTATTTCTGTGGCCATTATACTCCATCTTCTCCTCATCTTGAGCTCTTTAGTGAAACTGAACCCACAGAAAACTGCCTGAGGCAAGGGCTGTCCCAGAGTGGTCAGGCCCAAACTGACTGTGGAAAACCCACCTGGCCTTTGCACCATGTGCTCAAGCCACCTAACTATCTATGCTGATACCCCTCTGCTCCCACCTACCATCTGAGAGCCATTTGTTTTGTTTGGGTTTACTTTTTGTTTGTTTTTAACTCCCCGAAGGATGCTTTCAAAGGTACCTTGGCTCTTTTCTCAGACTGCCTCCACTCAGCCTTGTAAGCAACCTAAGAACAGCTAGTGAAGGGGTTTTAAAGGTGTTGCTAGGCACCCTGAGGCTATGTCAGACCGATAGCTGGGACCCAGCTCATCCTGGGACTTAATGGCAAGTGGGCTGTCACCCTTGCATTCTCAGTGGAATACTCTTGATCAGGAAGTTGAGATCCTGAAGTAGTGGTAGCTAGCAGGGGGCCTGGAGTGCCAAGCCCTCGACAGGGTAAACTGGAGTTTAGCATTCTGCCAGGACTACTTCTGAACACCAGTACTCTAACCCTTGTTCACCTCCCCTGTGGCTCAGCTTGGAGTGACAGTGAGCCAAGCTAGATGATGGTAGACAAAGGTCAGAGAGGCAAGGTTACATGGAGCTGTGACTAGCACAAGGGTCCAGACTCATACCTCCTCTCCAGGCCTGAATCTAGAGGATAAGGGAGAAAGAACGCTATTTGGCCCCTGTTGGACTCCTATCTGTCCTGATTGGTGGCCACAAAGGACAGTGGTACCTCTGAGTCAGGGCCTTGGGGAGGGGGGATTTTCAGTCCTAGAGGGATCCTTATGTCTCTCATCAGTGGTAAAGAAGCACAGGGAGAGACAGATAAGGAATGCTTACAATCACTGCCTCTGTAGAGAGGGACCGGGATGAGTGGGGAAGGGACAGCTCTGAGCAAAACCTTGTGAGAACCCAAACCCAAGACCAAATTAAGCAGTTCCAGGGGTGCTGAGGAAGAGTGGAGGGACAAGGGCAAATCAGAGCCCTGAGAAGAGGATCCTCTTATTTCCAGATGCCAGGTCTGCAGCCCGCATCCTCCCTATCCCATTGGTAGAGCATTGTTGAGGCAGAGGCAGCTGGGGCCCAGCACCGTGGGTACCAGCCAGAGGTCAGATTCCCCACAAAGCCCCTCCAGAAGACTGCTAGCCTCACACCCCTACACCCAGGCAGCCACAGCACCCACAGGGTATGGGTCAGACAGACAGGGCAGGAGATGGCAGGTAAGACTGGAGACCAGAGAGAAAGGACAGCCGACAGAGTTGGGAAACAGGGTGCTGCGGGAGGTACCAGGAGCAGGAGGAGGCCCAAACCACTAACTCTCCTGTAGCCCTTTAACAAAGGGCCTCTGTGAACTTCATTCTCTTCCTCTGGGAGACAGGAGAACAGCATCAGTGGATCACAGAGGACATTTTGGCTGGAAATGAGATGATGACCGTGGGCAGGAGATGAACACATCCCAGGAGCTGGGGACTCCAAGGGAGACTCTCAGCCTGAGACAGGATCCCAACCTCACCTGCGTATAGGCAGCACACTCTCCACTCCGCCCGCACCCTGCCCCTCTCCACACGTCGCCCATCAAGCGAGGAGATAATGTGTTTTATCGGGGCATTTATTATCGACAATTGCTCCATAAATTTCCTATTCACATACATATACATACGGACTGGATAAATATTCAGAGGAAGCCTCCCTACCCAATCCCCTGATGTCGCCAACTTGCCCCCATAAAGATAACGGGAAATGATTCATAATATTTATTTGACAGACATGATATGAACTGTAATAGTCTGTTGGGATTAAAAATATCCGTCTGTCTCTGTCATCCACCAATGTGGTTTAAATATTATGTATGTGGCCACTGCGGCAGCAGGAGAGGCAAGCGGTTATTGATGGTGCCATAAAGAGGCGTCACTTTTGCATTGAAGAATGGGTAAAGTAACCCTGGAGTTTGCTGGGTGCTCCTCCTCAGGGCTTGCAGCAGGAGAAACTGTACTTAAAGTGCTGCTCTCCCTTGCCCAGCCCTCCAGCCAACAAATGAGGCAAAGACACACCCCAGCACACATCATCCAGCCAGCGCTGGCTCACATGGCCCAGGAGAGGAGTCCTGGCCAGGATCCAGGCTGCAGCTCAGCCTGGGGAGGCTGCCATCCCCTCTGGAGGTCTGGGACCAGCTGCAGGCCTTGAGAATAAAGACCCCCAAAGGCCCACACTCTACCTCCTACTGGCCAGGTTGTTGCCAGCCTCTGCCCAGCACAGAGCAAGCAGTACTCCTACCCCCACCCAGCTTGCCCAGGTTTAGCCCCCTTCCCAGTTCCCTTTGCCCTGGGGATGAAGTCCAGGCTCCTCGAAAAACTCACCAGGCCTGCCCTCTCCCTCCCTCCCTGAGTCAGCTTCCTCCTGCACACCAGCCCTACCCACAGCCACACCTCCTCCAGTTAGCTGAGGAAGGATGGCTGCCCCACACCTCAGCTACGCTGGCCACTCCACATATTACCTGAAGGCCCAACTTCCATGTGGCACAGAAAACAGCCTGCAGGCCCCACTCACTTGCCAATACACACACACACACACACACACACACACACACACACACACACACATCCATCTTTTTTAGCTCACTGGGGCAGGCTTCTAGCCATAGCTCTCCATCTCCATACCGGATACCATCCCAGCACTCAAAAGGTTCATGGAGGGACATAGGGGCATTGTTTTGAAGGGGCCTGAGGCAGGCATTTCCAATTCCTATTTATATCACAGTCCTCCTCCACTTAGACCTCACCCCCTCAGAAACATTTTCCACCCTAGAACCTCAGTTTATCAGTACAGTAGTGCACCACCCCCACACACACCCCTACCCCCTCACACACACACACACACACACAACCCCTGCCTCAAGATCTAGGTCCCTCTAAGAGAAAGGCTCGTTTACTCGAGAAAACTTTAGGGGCTTGCTTTGGAGAGCAGCCAATGGTCTGCAACTGAGACGATTTCTGAGAGGAGGTGGCTTTACCCCCATCCTACCTCACCCTGGGCCCCCAGTCCAGGCCCCCATCTTAAGTCCCAGAGACAAGACAGCCACAATTCCTGGAGGAGCCCAGTTCCTAAGCTGATGAATTACTAGCTCATAGTGACAATTGGCTTTTGTTTGTCCCTCTAATAAGGGTCTGCTTTCTCCCAAAAGAGCCTCTTCTGAACTGAGACACAAGGAGGGGCTGTCCTGGAAATGAGGTCACCCAGAGGAGCCTAGACAGATGCCTGCAGCCAATAGGCCTGAGGGCTTAGCCTCAGGCCTCAGAGCCACCCTAAAACAAGGAAAACTATGACACCTCTATATCCTAAGACAGACCTGTACTGCCCGCAGCATCACCAGGAAGCTGAGGGTCGGCATTGTTCTTAAATCAAACATGTTGCCCTTTGTTACACCCTTCCTGGTTGGGTCTGATCACCTCGGGAACCTCAACTTCTACTTTGAAGCACTCACATGGAGGGCTGCCTCCCATGAGGTCCCTAATACTAAATAAACACTCAAGACTTGAAGGTTCCTACTGTCCTAAACTGGGGCTTCCCTTGGACAGGACCCGTGTAGGCTTCAGGAGCTCTTCTGGTTCCTCCAGTCTGTTAGAACCCTGCCTCATAGGGTGATGGAAGCCCAGAAAAGGAAAAGAGAGATATGAGAGGGAAACCGCTTTGGGTCTGTGGGCTGTGCAGGGACTCAGAAACCAACCCTTTTTATGAATGCCCTTAGTGTGGAAAGCAGGAATTAGGTAGAAAGGTCACACTCTGGCTGAAGCTGCCTGGGGAGCTCAGACCTTGGCTAGTACACACTTGTCTCTGAGCCACCTGATGGACACCCCGGTAGTAACAGATCTAGACAGAATCCTAACATCCCAGCTTCTTGTCCTATGGCTTTAATGACTGGAAGGCTATGGACGTTCAAGAAGGGAAGCCACAGCTCCAGTTGCATCTCCACAACAGCAGAAGGGAAAGCCCAGCTCTACCTGATCTGCACATCCTGACAGTCAGCTCGCCTCACCGGCCGTGCACTGTTGTTTGGAAGTTGGTAATTACTGAGGGCTGGTTAGCTGTTGAGACAGTATGGATGCTGAGTTTTGTTGTCGTTGTTGTTGTTGTTGTTGTTGTTGTTCTCCAAGTATCTATGCCACTGTGCTATTGCTGTGAAGAGACACCATGACCAAAGAAAGCATTCAACTGGGGAATTGCATACAGTTGCAGACAGTTAGTTCATTATCGTCATGTAGGAGGCATGGCAGGAACGTGGTGGCTCTCATGTCACTGGATCAGTAGCTGAAAGAGAGAGGGAGAGAGGGAGAGAGAAACTGAAACTGGACCTGGCATTAACTTTTGCAACCTTAAAGCCCACCCCCAGTGACACACTTCCTCCAACAAGGCCACACCTACTCCAACAAAGCCACACCTCCTAATCCTTCTCAAACTGTGCCACTCCCTAGTGACTAAGCATTTAAACATATGAGCCTATAGGGGCCACTTTTATTCAAACCACCACACCAAGTAGATCACATGCTAAATCCAGACACAGTGGAAAAACATTGGGCTCCCAGCTCTATGAGGCCCAAGGTCAGACCTAGCTGAGCATGTGCCCCTCTTCTCCCGGCCAGTCAGGTTTCAGGCATCAATGCCCACCTCAGGTAGGACTGACCATGTAGAACTCTTTCCATCAAATGATGTAATAATGTCTTTGAACCTGGCCTGAACAATAGGTTCTACACATGGTATGGGCAGTAGGACCCTGATTAGGATGGGGGAAGTTTTCTATGGTGCAGGGCTGGTAGTTTCATGAAAGAAAAACTTTGCTGGAGGTGGGCCACATCTAAATCATGTGTCTGGAAGCTTCAAGATCACTCTAGTGATGAAAGTGTTGCTCCAAACATCAAGGCACCATGGACAATGCAGGTCCATGTGGCTGAGTCTGTCCAAGGATGTAGCCTTTTCAGGCTCTGCGAGGGGGCCTCCCCAAAGCTTGTTTGGCCTCTGGTCTCAACACTTAAGAAGTTCTGTTCTTGGAGAGCCAAGCGGGGACCCAAGTGCCTCCTTGCCCGTCTGGAAAACCGCTGAGAGATGTTGAGTGAGCAGGAAAAGCACTGGCTCCTGTCAGGTAGCCACCAGGAGAACCGCAGAAAAGTAAGCTCTGCAGAAAGGTAGCCACACAGATTCACAGCTCAGCTGAGAAATAGGTGGGAGTGCCTGAGACAGCTGCCCCTGTGAGCAGTACAGAGGATCTGGCCAACTACAGGGGGCTCGGTTTCCTCACACAAGCCTCTGCTAGAATCGCTGCACTGTAGCACGAGGGAGAGTGACAGGCACATCAGATGCATGGACAATGGGATCCCCAATCCCCAGTGCACATGACGAGGTCTGGAAAGAAATGCACCCACCCCTCATGGACGTTGGTGAGGCTCTATAGAGAGCCTGAGCTTTCACAGCCTCCTCTGCACTTTTTCTCATCTTCCTTCCCCAACAGCTTTTATTACTTTCATAATCAGATATAGTCTCAACCACCACCCCAAGTCCAGTATGAGAGATCCAGCAGGATAGCACCTTACCCCACTTCAGCTGTGTTGCCCTTACCCCATGTCACCTCTGTAACACCCAGAAGCAGCATTCAACTCGCCTTCCCCCATATACACACAGGACGTGTTCCTCTCTTGAAAAGCACCCCGGCACCTCAGACCTTCCTCAAGCCTGGCCAGTCCTTCCCAGGAGTCAGCTCCCCTCCATCAGGAGCCTGTGGAAACCAGTGTCTTCCTCATACGATAAGAACGTGTTCCTCCCTCCTTCTCTGCACTGCGAGGAGATTTATCCAATCTGCCTACCCTGTCACTGGGCCAGGCAAGATTAATAATGCACTTAATTTCACAAGCACAGAAGGTTGCATCTAAATGGCCAAAATATTTGGACCACAGTATGACAAGTGAGCTCATTTCAGTGGTTTTAAAAGCTGACGCAGACATGGCTTGGCTTGGTTCATAGTTGTCTCGTGCCAGCGCAAGTGAATAGCTGGCATCTCCAAGAAGAGGGCACCCTGGACCCCAGCACTCCAGACTCCAGCAGTAAAAACCAGCACCCTCAATACCAGCATGCTGGATGCAAGGACGCCATACTCTAACACTTCAAACCTGAGTAACCTAGACTTTAGTAACCCCAAGCTAGCACTTTAACCCCAACATGTTGGATCCAGATGGATCCAGATACCAGAACCTCTTCCCACAGCACCCAAGACCTTAAAACTCCCAGTCCCACAATCATAGACTCAGGCAGTATAAACCCCAGCACTTCAGATGTCAGCACCCTGAACTCAGACCCCCAAGGCCATCACTCACAATCACTTCCTAGGAGAATGTGGAGGGTCAAGGGTACATGCAACAAGGAGTGGCCACTGTATAACATATCCCAGCTGACACGCCAGTATTGGACACATGTTCTGTGGACCATGGCCTGTCCAGAACAGATAAGGAACCCAATGCACGAGGAGATGAGGGAAAAATAAGACCCAAGGAAGACTCCGGGACCTCCTAAACAAGAAAGACTTAGGACACCCTACAAGCTCCTAGGCCCTTGGAGGTCTGTTCTTTCTCACCCTCCAATTTTAAACATAGAGACTGAGGCCCAAAGATAAGACTCTCCCGAGGCTGTCCAGGGAGTGGGGCCCCCAGCCCTGCCCAGCCCCAGCAATCCCAGCTGTCACCCCTCCTCTGGGCTTCTCTGTCTTGTTGCTGCCCCTAGGAAGTCTTGGAGCTGCTTTGTCTAGAGCCACTGGATGTGTGCCCTCTAGAGACAAAGTACTAACAGGATTTGTGGCTTTGCCATTTCTGTGATTATCCTTCTGAGGCTGAAGAGGAATTAGCACTGACCTCAGCCTCCTGTGCCACTCATGGGCGTTTTTTCTGTCTCAGTGAGCCTTCCTCCAGACCAAGCTGTACACTCAGCAGAAGCAAAGGCTCTAGCTGTTTGTCAGCTCTCCTGTGAGTCCCCCAGCCCTCTGTCCCATTACCATGGAATCCAGTCTAGCATGGGCAGAGAGGGCTGGGCTTTCCTGATGCTCTATGGTTAAATCCCAAATCCTGTGGCTGCAAGACCAAGTCCAGCACCTTGGACCTCAGACCCTTCCCTCCACCAAAAAGCAAATTACAGAGCCTTTTGTGAACACTGCCCTCCCCTTGGAGAGGCAGTCCTCAGAGAGGGTCGCAGGCTCTGGAGAGTGTGGAGAGCCCTTTGGGCGCATTCCCAGATAGGGGGTACTTCAGAGAGTAACTGAGTCTAACATCTCATAAATCGACTTCTCATGGACAGCACTGGCTTTTCTTGGTCTCCTTAAAAACAAGGTGCCCACAGTGCTATAACGGCTCCCCATGGCTCATCTAGATATGGAAAAGTCTTAGGCAGGTGTCTAGGTTGTCACTATTTCAGGGGCTTTCTGGTTGTCCCCCATTGGTCCCTATGTCTGGATCCCCACCCCAGGATAGATTCGCACTCATACAAGTGAGGGGTTTGTGGCTGAGCCTGATAGGATTGATGGGTGGGTCAGCATTCTACCACCTCGTGCCTGAATGTCCTGGAACATAACCTCAGCTTCCTCTCTGGTGCAGTGGACTTAAAAACAGACAAGATGGCCAGACAGTGGTGGCAGACGCCTTTAATCCCAGCACTTGGGAGGCAGAGCCAGGCGGATTTCTGAGTTCGAGGCCAGCCTGGTCTACAGAGTGAGTTCCAGGACAGCCAGGGCTACACAGGGAAACCCTGTCTCAAAAAACAAAAACAAAAAACAAACAAAAACAACAACAAAAACAAAAACAAAATAAAACAAAAAACAAAAACAAGACAAGATACATAGTGCAGTGTCTATTATGTGCAAAGAATATACAATTTGGGTCATATTTTATTTTGTTTCTGCAGTGCCTGGCATTGAACCTAGTGCTTCATGCTTGCTAGGCAAGCCTCTACTGCTGAGCCTCATCCCCAAACACACACATTTTTACTTTAAAAGACAATATAGAGTTTGACTGAGAGAAGGAAAGGAAACACTCCCAAACTCAGGCAACTCCTTTGAATGATCAAGGAAGGTGGCAGCGCACCCCATCCTGATGGGTGGTCCTTCTGGCCCCCACCTTTAGGGTCTCATGAGTAGGTGATGCCCCCTTGACAGAAAAAAGGACAGCTGTGTCCCCTCCCCAGCTGGTACCTCCAGCTGGAGCAAGAAAGAGTCAGGCTTTATCTACATCCACATCAGTCAGAAGTCGATGATGCAGATAACCAGCAAGAGCCACCCAGGGTACTGAAAAAGGCCACAACCCTCACCGCTGTGAGGCCTGTGTTGTGGTGGCCTCTGAGCTCCAAGCCTGGGCAAGATTCGTAGTGCTTCTCCATTGCTTTCTGCCTTCTATCCAGTTGGGGTAATAAAGCCTATATAGAGGTTGGAGTGGGAAGAGAACAGTAGCCTGAGTGGTTCCTGTTGTATTATGGTTATCAGGCCTCAACCCAGAGCAGAGGCAAGATAAAGGTTCCGCTATGCATAGAAGAACAAGATAATGGCACCCAGACAGCAGCTTATGTTTGAGGAAGCCAACATCTCTAAAGAACATAGGCTGGCACGTGATGGATTGGATCAGAGGCCTGGAGCGATGGCATAGGAGTTCAGCAGGACAGTGTTAGTGGCTAGACATGGTTTCTGGCTATAGCTCAGGGACATAGCTTCCTAAGAAGAGAAAGATGTGGGGTCTGAGATGGAAGGGGTGCCTTGCACCAGTATGGGAATCCACATAATTCCCATCCCTTCTACTGGCACCAGCACAGCAAGAATCCATCCAACCAGGGGCCCACTTCTGACCTAGTGCTTTAAAATAAAATCACATGCATGATCCTGAAATCCAGACTGCCCTCTCCAGCTATAGGGATAAAGTTGTAATACCAAATTACAATGTGGAAGATTCGGCCAAAGCTGTGCTTAGAGGAATACATAAAAATTTCAAAGCTCCATAACAGAGAAGTCCTAAAATCAACAATCTAAGGTTTATTTATTTTAGTAAAATTTTATTTTTAATTCTTGTGTGTGCATGTGCGGGTGTGGGTGTGTGTGCACAACAATGTACAAGTGTGTGAGCAATGCCCTTGAAGATCTGAAGAGGGCATCAGATGCCTCTAAGGTGGAGTGACAGGTACTTGTGTGTTACAGAATCCGAACTCTGGTCCTCCAGCAAAGCAGCAAATGCTCTTAGTATATCTCTCCAGCCCTACTACGGCTTATCTTAAGGTAACTTTTTAGAAGGAAAAAATAAAATAAATCCAAAGTAAGAAGAAGGAAGCTTTGAAATCGTCAAGATCTGAGCAAAAGTCAAGACAGCAGGGACACAGCACTCAGGGGCAGATCCCAGCATCAGGGGCAGATCCCAGCACTCAGGGCACAGAAGCAGGGGCAGATTCCAGCACTCAGGGC
>JADRCD010160105.1:0-15668 GCA_019843815.1 Montemys delectorum | reverse complement strand
GGAAGTTGAATTGTCGCCTGATGTTTGCCACTTACTACTCAACTAAGTATATAAATGTAACCTAAAACAACTAAAAATAGACCTGTTTCACAATACTTTGTCTGTAAAGTAATAATTTGGGTGTGTTGAAAAGTGGCCTTTCTGTGAGCACAGCTGCCTGGGTAACCCAGAAGGGAGGAATCCTCCTGAAGCCATCAGTCCCATTCTTCAAGGTGAGAAACAGCACAAGAGAGGGGTGATCTTCAAAACAAGGTGAAAAGTTCTAACTCTGATTCAAAACTAAGAAAGGGGAGCCATGGGCATGGGAGGCGGGGCTCAGGAGGAAAAGGTAGAGAGACAGATGGCTCAGAGGTTAAGAGCACTGACTGCTCTTCCAGAGGTCCTGAGTTCAAATCCCAGCAACCACATGGTGACTCAGAAGCATCTGCAATGGAGTCTGGTGACCTCTTCTGGTGTGTCTGAAGACAGCTACAGTGTACTCAGTACATAAAATAACTATAAAAACGTCTTTAAGATAACAACTAAGAAAAAAGGAAGAATTATTCCTAGAAGTTTACAAATGATTGTATCTCCATGGTTTTCCTTCTATGCTATTTATTTCATATGAATAATACCACAAATTTCTGAAAAAGTTAGGGCTGGAAAGATGAGTCAAGGGTTAAGAGCACTTGCTGTTCTTCCAGAGGACCTGAATTCAGTTCCCTGCACCCTTGTTGGGTGGCTCACAACCACTTGTAACTTCAGGTCCAGGGATTCTGAAACATTGTTCTGAACTCTCTGCAGCACACACAAAATAAAAAAAAAAATTAAAAAATGAGAATGGGGACTGAGGAGTCTGTTTGGTGGTTAAAAGCATACTCCTCTCTTCCAGGGGAGCTGGATTTACTTCCCAGCACCCACATGGCAGCTCATAACTAACTATAATCCAATCCCAAGGTACCCAACACCCTCTCTTCTGGCCTCTCCTGGAACTGTGCACACATGTGGTACACAAAAACACATGAAGGTGAGACACCCATACACATAAAATAAAATTAAATATGAATAAAAGGAAATTTTAAAAGAAAATAAACAATGTCATACTTTAGATTTAAATGTTTAGGCACATGCCAAAACACTTCAGATAGCTAATATTTGATTTAAGAATCTTGGTGATGAAAGAATTAACAAGGCAAAACTAACTGTTAAATTGTCTTGTATTCAAGAGTGAAAATTCTGGAGTTCTGCGATAAGCTGAACCAAAGAGTATTTTGTGTGAAGGGTTGTATTTCTTATAGGCACATAATCTAGGCAGAGTCTAACACAGAGCAGGCACTCAAAACAATTTTTAAGTGAATAAATAAATCGGACAAAGATGTTGCAACCATGCGCAAAAGTGGGCTCACTACCCTATTCCATAGACCTTGAAACATAATTAACTCTCTGCAAATAGTATTCAAATCAGAATGCCCCAAAATGCATTGCATTCATCTAGTGCTATGTTGGTGGAATTTGATGTTAAAAATGCGGCTTTTATAAAATAGATTCGCTGAAACATGCAAAACACACCGTTTTAAAAAGCTCAGATTCTGGGTACTTCTGTGCCAACAAAGGAGTGGTGGCCCAGCGTAGAGAAGCCAACTGCCTGCTATCTTCACATCTGAATTAAATTATATTTCCCCTGGTTTCAGATGAATGAACACATTTCCACAGTGGCATCGAGCCAGGGCAGTAATGCACCTGGAATATGTTAATTTCCTTAATGACCTCACAGTCTTTCCCTAATGGGCTAATCATATCCAGACAAGATTATCATGATTCCTACATTTAGAAAGAGAGCAGCGTATGCTGACTTAATTACCACTGAGATTCCTATCCTGGAATTACGTTAGGTCCGAATGTTCAATCAACGTGCTTCTCCATTGCCTTCTCATTGTTCTGTATATTCTTATACTATCTAATCAGCAGATAGGCTGGGCATACATTCTTTAAGCAACCTTTAAAATTGTATGTCATCATTTCATACTGGAGAAAAGGGCCTTTAAACATATTCAGTAATTCCAGTCAAGTTATGGACTGCACATATGTTTTTTGTTATAATATGGATATAATTTTACATGTAGAATATGAGGAATACATATATTTAACTGTTTATCCACATCCAGTGTAGTTTATTCCTCTCCTATGCAATCTTATACTTAGCCTACCCTGGGTAGATCAAAAAACTCAACTCTTATTTTTTGTTCCATTCTAACTACCAAATTTTACTTGCCAACAAAACCCCAGAACAGATTAGAATTTGTTATACTTAATGCGGTGAACAAAGAGAATAGTCTCTGGTTTCTTTTCACCTACCATACTTTATATTAACATAAATAAAAAATTAATACATAGTTATATTCCCTGAGGTCATAATTATTTGACATCTATATACAAAGAAAAGAAACTTAACCTAATTCAGGATCATAATTTTATAGATTTATTCATTTTGAAGTTCAAGTTGTACATACATGCAAATTGAATTTTATGTCAAATACTTACGAAAAAACTACTTATAATTTCTCCAGGATGCAACTCTGTCTTGTGAAAGCCACATTATTTAGGAGGAAAATGATAACCAAAAATGTTAATAAAAACATATGTCCCTGAAATTTTCATAATTCTTAGGAAAACTTGTTTCATTTTCCATTCGTGCTCTGGGGTCTGAGGTTTTAGGGTCTCATTCTGAATGCAGAGTTCTTATGGAGCTGCTGTATTTCTACACGGGAAGACAGCAATGGACAGGGAAGAAGCAGCAATGAGTTCAGAAGCAGTTGGCCAGTGTAAGGGACCAATAATGCCAACACTCAAGGCCACACAGCTCACTGCACCCGAACTCTCTAACAGGCCACTATGTCAATTATAAACATAGCCCATAGTGTCTAGCTGGTTTACTGTCTTGTCCTGGTCTTGAGTTTTTCTCCTCTGGCTTTGACAAAAAGCAGAATTAAATTTATAAGAAAAAGTACTCTGGGGAGAAGACATGAGGGAGGCAAGGGGCAAACTTCTACCTCTACTAACAGGATAGGCTGTTAGAGGCTGGAGAGATATGCTCATTCATTGACTAGGCTCACTGCTCTTGTAGGGAATCAGAATTCAGTTTACTGGAAGTTCAAACCTGCCTGTAATTCTCTAGCTCAGGGGATCCAGTACCCTCTTCTGGGCTTCCAAGGGCACTGCATATATGCATATATGCACAGATAGACACAGACATATATGAATACACATGGAATTGCTTTAGACCTTCTGACCTCACTAGTTGAAATATTCCAATACTGTTGTCAGCACAATGACATCACATGAGTCAGCAGTTGCTCAGAAGAAACAGTGCTCCTCGAAGTGGTAGTGTGGACACGCTGGCTAGACTGTGTTAGCACAGCTGAACCACAGACTGCCTGTCAAAGGCCAGCAATGACACTTACAGAGACCATCCCTTATTCAGTCACACCATTTACCAGAAAATAGGATAGATAAGAACACAGAACATGAGAGGTTGGAGCTGCACCTCAGGGTGTGGTAGGTAGCACCTTTTCCTGTGTGGCTAATTCGTTCCTTCCTGCTTTACTCACCTCTCCTATAAAAGAATCTACCAGCATCTGAACCCAAGGAGATGCTCACCTGACGATTAGCTTTCCTTGAAAAGTCATTAAAACTAATGGCTTAATTATGCTGTTACCTAATTACCTACTAAGGGTATCAAAATGCTAAGTGAGGCATGAATGGACCAAGGTGTCACAGGAGGCTATACTGATGTCAAAATGTGTATATTTATGTTAAATCTACGACTTTGTAAGCTACTCTAGTAGCTTGCAATACAGCCTAATTTTCCCAAGGTAATTAAGTCATTAGGTTTCATAAGCAGAAAAATGAACTCCACATTCCTCACTTTGCTGGGAAAAAAAAAAACAGTGGGATAAATGGAACCACTTCCCCAACCCAGGATCTGCAAACATTTTCAGTAATAACCAGATGATAGTAATTGTTTTAGGTCTTGCAAGACAGTGGACTTTGCTGGAACTACTTAAGTCTGTCCTCAAAGCACATATCAGCCACAGAAAATCAGTCAGCAAATAGATGTGTCTGGGATCTAATGAAACAGTTATTACAAAAACAATGGCAGGCAGAATTAGCCGTGCAGTCCAGAATGAGTGACCATCACCATTCTGATGGCTGTCATTGTCCCTTGGGTTTTCACTGACATGGTTTCCAATATTCCTAATATCTGCTGTTGCTCAGCAAGATGTCCAGGGATGTGGGAAAAGGGTCAGGAAACATAATAAAATAACAATTTTGTATTATACGTTGGTACAAATTCAAATTGTGCTTTCTTCTTAAAGGAGTTTACTAAAGCAGAAGCATAGACCACAGCGGACAAAGGCTCGGCATACATCCTGGAGTCAGATTCCCCACTGACCTAAAAATCATCTTCCATTCCAAATGCCCCAATTTAAAACTCAATCGAGTTTTATTACTGAATCAATAAGGCATTTCAAGTCATTGTTACTAGCGTCTTTAACCAGTGTGCAGTTTCAAACTTCACCCATACATTTACAAGAAGATTAAGTCCAAGGATTACAAATCACTGGTTTTACAAAAGCAAAGAATTTTTAGATGTTCGACCAAATGGAGAGAGCGAAAATACTGTGAAACATTTGGTAACCCTCCTCCACGCACATGCCTTAAACCACGAAGCTGAAAACTGCAAGCCAAAGAAGCAAAGATTGTTATGCGAACCCAACATAGAAGATTCTAAGTGAGTTATGATTCAGTTATTATTTAATTATGTATTAATACTACCGGAGCACTGCAATCAGATTCAAGTATCTTCAGAAACCATGCATTCAAGTATCAGAGTTACTTCCTTAGGTATTAATACTACTGGAGCACAGAAATCATACGCTCGTTTATCACGGTATTTCAAAAGTCAGGCTCTCAAGTGTTAGAGTATTTCCTTTTGTGTATTAACCCCACTGGAGCACAGAAATCATGGGTTTGTTTATCCTGGTATTTCAGAAACCACGCATTCAAGTAGCAGTACTTCCTGAATGTGTAAACCTGCCGTCCCTTCCTCAACAACATACTGCAAAAGCCAGGGTTCTCATGAGAAGACCAAGGCTGCAAGCTGTGCCCTAAGGCAACTCAAAGCAGGCTTCTGTCTCTGTTAATTAAAGGAGTGCCTCAGCAATACACAAGCAGGATGTTTTCCAGGCCCGAGGAGATGTCACACAGCTGTTTCCCACCAGGCTTCCAAACTTCTACCTTGCTGGGAAAGAATGACCCCATTCAAAGGAAGAAGAAACTTACCAATCCTACAAAAGAAGGAACGAGAGCAGAAGGATTGGGATTAGTCTCCCTTTAAAAGAACAACACACTCAGCACACATCCAGACACATGCAATTACAGTATCCAGATGCCTTTGCTGAATGACTGTCCAAACTCTGAGCGACTAAGAGACAGCAAGAAAATATGTGGAGAGGGCACTGTGAACTGGCAAGTGAGAATCTGCAGAGCTTCGAGACTGCCAACCTGTTGAGCTCTTTCCTTTATGGAAAGATGTGTCAGCCGTCCAGCATGCCAAAAAAGGAGGACTCGAAACGAAACTTCGCCTGATTTTAGGCCAAAGGTGAAAAAGAGAAAGGACAAGAAGACAAAGACTTCCAGAAGAGGCCCGCAAAGCGCAGCAGTAAAGATGGATTTTATAGTTCTGCAACAGAGGAAGGAGTTGGGATGGAAGAGATCATGTCTGCTTTTGCATTTTAATGCAGATGATGGAACAAGAGGGCATACATAAAAATGAGGGGAAAATCTGATGTGAAACAGATGTCAAGCAGCCCTGCATTGCGTAGTTATAGACGAATGTATAGGCTACGAAGCAGAAAAAAAAAATCTGTTTAGGTGAGTATTGAGCATGTTAGAAAAAGTGATGGTACATCATCTCTCTTTAGAAGAGATAAGGAGCCAGGCATGGTGGAGCGGGTTCCAGGCCAGCCTGAGGAACATGATGAAATGATGCCTCTGAACAAAAAACACACAGAAAAAGAAGAAATCATAAAGAACATGTAACTAGAATGAATTTCTTCAGTTTTCAGTGTTAATTTCTGTAAACTGTATTAATATGAAACCTATTCATTTGTGATGAAGGGTGAGAATGAAGCCTAGAGTTAACCTATTTTGGGAGATGTGAAAATCAAGGCCAGGCACTCATATCTTATAAAGGTTTCACACCATGTCATAACAAAGCAGGGGTCACCAGGTGACAGGAACAAGGGCAAAAGCAATTAAGTGTGGAATCATGAAACATCAGGCACATGAGAGAATTTGCATTACAACCTCTCTGTCTGGATGTGACAGAGCCATCCTTAAACGGTGAGCATCAATTCTTTCCAGAAGTCAGAAGTCCAGTAACCTATGTACCTCTTACTAGGCCCTGCCTCCTAAGGTCCCATGATCCCCAATATCATTGTATTGGAGACCAAACTTCAGCAGATGAACTTTAGGAAACCAGCTTCCCCTGGGTATCCAAGCTGTTCCACAACCCAAAGTTCCTTCAGAGAATCCACAATCTCATTTTGTACCTGAGTGACGACACTCCTGTTCCCCCTCCTCCAGAGTGATACCGATGAATCTCTGGTCCTGTACTACGAGCTCTTGGTTGCAAGTATCTATGAGATTGATAGTTTTTCTAAGCACAAGGAGATTTTCCTGGGGTTTTTTGAGCTACTCTGCTGAATGCTGATACAGATGAGTCCTCGTCTGTTTCTCAGTTGAGATGACATTGTTCACTACCCACTTGGATTAATTTTATAGGTCTTATAAAAACAAACAGTAAACCAAGAATTCACAGGAAAATGGCTAAGTTTTTACATTATACTTTGAATTGGTAGGCTTCTTATTTTAATAGATATGCCTCAAAGAAGAAAGTAATTGTGCATGTCGTATAGTCCATGAGCAATCATAGTGCACATGTAGGTAGACCATGCCATATAAACTTCAAAAACCCATCCAGTTTATCTCAAACTATTGAGAGAAAACATGGAGTTCAGAGAGATGAGGTAGTTTTCCCTAGAGCATCCACTGACCCTGTCGCACTTCTGATTCCTAGTCTAGTATTTTAGCCCTGTAAATTTTCAATAAGTCAGCATAATGCAACAATGTGGCTTTGCAGAATGCAGTCAGTTCTCCCCTTCGTACTTCCTAACCCGTAACATTACCCTCCTCTTGAAGTCTCTTAAGAGGTTATTAAGAGAACTCCACCTTCATAATTAAGCTGCACATTGCAACTCACAAGAGGGATGTGAGAGTCCCTCTCTGTGGGAGGCCCAGCCAGCTCTGAGGATGGAACTGAGAGAGAAGGAGGAGTTGACAGTTGTTCTTATAGCTTTTATAGCATGCATCTAAATTAGCTCAAACCATGTCTATGTTGCCAAAATGAAATTACTACATTCCTTTAATTATAACACGAAATTAAATGCTTTCTAAACACTACTAAGAAGCAAACACAAAAGGATGACTAGAGATAAACAAATAAATAAACAATACTGTGACAGCATCACAGAGAACGAGTTATAAGATAAATCAGAAATTCAGATAGTTTTTCAGAACCATAAATACTGTGTTTTTGATACCAGGATTGATGTTCACCAGTGGGTCAGGCTCCGTTGAAGCCTATGAAAGAAAAAAATCAGAGAGTCTTGAATCAAACCAGGAAAGTTTAATTTCAAAAGAGATAACAGAAAATCGGAATAAATCTTTGCAAAAGGTGGAAATGTCTAGCCTAACCCATAAACACTATGGGACATGCTAATCTTCAGAAAGGATTTCACTACACTCTGTTTTTTCTCTTGATAAAAGTATAAAAATATAAAAAGTAAAAATGAAATGAGAAGAAATACAGAGATGTAGAGAAAAGACAAAAGGAACCAAGAGAACAGGAGTCAAGACCATAGTTTGATGAACTGTATAGTCTCTAAATATTTTTCAAACAGTTATGCAGAGAATGAGAGATTTGGAGGTAGAAAATCAATAGTTCTTCAACAACAAAGTACCATATGTGTTTCCATGGTTTCTTAATAGCTCAGCTATTTTCATCAACTCTACTTAGTGATCTTGAATGTGAAATCATAAACCGTCTGATCAGTTCACTCTCAGAGTGTCTTCTTGGTCTCTTGGAAAGAATCACAGACCTAAGTGTTCTGTCTACCCACAAAATACCGGCGAACCCCAAAAGACCCTACCTCGCACAGCTGACTTGTGTAGTGACTTAAGGATTTTCACACATTCTTGGAAAGGGATGGAAACTTCTGGAAACTAATCCAGCTGGTCCAGTCTACATCAGCCTCACTCTGGATTTCAGTGTTCGCCATGATGGCTTCCACAAGGCGGGCAGTAGGAGCCAGGCTGCTGAGTCTTTATGGCAGTGTCCCCGGTATTGCTGAGTGTGTGAGCCAATGCTGAACACGGTCCATATCCAAATCATAAAGTGTTTCCTACACCAGACAACACACTGGAGACAGCCCAAAGGTGAGACACAGTTTCTATCCCAAAATGCTCTTTCCGGCAGACCCAGAGGGCACTAATGAACTGAACTCGATGAGCAGGCACCTCCAAGTGAAGCCTCTAGACAATCTCAGAATTATCTAAGTAATGAGTTGAAACATGAGTCTTCCTGAGTAGCTCTTGAGACCGAGGCGTCTGCAATCATAATTTTGAGAGGCACGCACACCTCTTGTATTTTATAATCTCTAAAAAGTTTAAGCCATGTTCTGTTCTCTCTTTCTTTCATTCAAGTCTCCCAGCCTTCAAAATTTCAGATGTCCTAGAAGTTCCTTTGCATAACACTTACCAAATCTCTGAAGAAAAAACAATTTCTGGCCATGGTCTGTCGGGACCCTAAATGGGGGAGTGCAGAGTGGTTAGAGGTGGGATCAACAACTTTCCAAATGGTCAGGAGAGACTGGTTTAACTGATGTTCAAACAGGACTTTTAAGAACAATGAAATAAATAAATAAATAAATAAATAAATAAATAAATTCATTTATTTAATATCTGTGATTGACATTTCTTTCCCAAAGCAGACCTTAGTGCTGAGGATAGAGCATTGAGACAGCACATGAGAAGAGGCTCCTAGCCACAAACTGCACCTTTCCTTTCCAGATCCACATTCCCAGTAATGCTGGAACTCATTAAAATTCTGTTGACTTGGTCAGACTTTTCTCATGTGCTTGGTTTTTGTTTTGTTTTATTTTATTTTTATTTTTTTGAGAAAGCCATCACTCTTCAAATGAGGAAGCATTCAGTTACCAAGCTATTTCTGATTTCAAATGGTTTGCAAACACTGCCCTGTAAACACTCTCAGACACACCACAGAAGTTCCTGAAGCTACCTTGGAGGTAGCTCGAATTTATCTCTATCCTGCTCATGCAAGATAAACACAGAAACCATTGCTCCAGGGAAACTCTTTTTCTAAGCTGATTGCTTTCCAGAGTGAAAGTTAAAAGAATGGCTTCTGAGGTTGAAACTTCAATGGTCTGTCTGATGAGGTCATTCATTCTAAGCAGGAGTTACAGGCTCAGCTGCCTTCTCCACTTCCCCCTTGTACAGACTCTGCCACTCATCTTCTAGCACCTTTATAACAGAACAAACATGGCAGGAAATACAAAGCGGAGCTCTAATTCCAACTGACATTTAGATTCCCACCTCCCTTCAATAATTCCTCCAGACCCAGCATTCACAAAACTATGGTTCATGGGCCAAGACTGTTTGCAGCCAGTTTCTGTAAACAGACATACTGGAACAGAGCCACACCCTCTTGTCTACAGAGCACCCATGTCTGAGATCCCACTGCAAAGGCAAAACTAAGTCAGGATTAAGAAGGCCCACAGAGCCAGAGAAAAGCCTTGGCAAAAGGAAGTCACAGCCACAGATCCTGGGAGTGTTGACAGTCTCAGCAGCTGTAGCTCTTAACAGAGGGAGACAGAAGTGTGGGTGCCTGCCTGCTCAGTATAGATGCCTCCTCTGATGACAAAGGAATCTCTATGGGGCTAACCTTTCGGGAAAATTAATACCACCATCATTAGAAGGAAAAAATGTAGGCTAAACGAGAACAAAATAATCTCACTCAAAGTAAGGATTTTCATAAATTTCTCCTTTGAGAATGAGGCCAGGAATAACCAGGATAAAATGCCGGCTGAGAGAATCCACACCTTTATCCATGTTTTGTGTTTTTTTTATGCATTATGCTTGATCACCATAGAATCAGAATTATCTACCTCATCTCTCAGGAAGATATCAGTGCCTTTAGATAGCAGGGCTTTGTTTCCATGTTACTCTCTACTGCTTTCTCAATTATTTACTTACACAATGGTGATTATGTCCTGGCTATCCAGGGTGAGAACTATGTGTATCCCAGGAAACAAGGGGACTTGGGTGGGCTTTCACAGGAAGGCTGTGAAGAGTCAAGTTTGAAGCTCTTGTATTTGAACTTCTAAATAAAGAGGAGGGAGAAGACCATAGATGTGTTTACCCAGATAAAAAAAAATTACTATATAAGCAGACAATCCAGCTTTGTACACAAAGTACTTATAATATAAATTAACATCAAATAAATTTTCAGTAGGGTGACTTTTGCCTATTAAAGTTAGTGTATTGCGTCAACCTTGGATAACCCTACACAAAGTTAAATGAAGAGGACATTTGGACAAATAAATAGGAAACTACCACAGGACATATCAACAGTTAGAATCAATAGTCACAATACAGGGAATGAACAGAGAGGGGAGACACAGCCAAACTCTGGGGATCTTGCAAAAATATTCATCTGCTGCTACTTCTTTTTCATTAGGATTAATGAGAACCAGTTGGAAGCTCTAAATGAGGAGCAAGGACATGAGATATTTCTTCTTGACTACTCAGACTACACACACACACACACACACACACACACACACACACACACACACCTGGGCTGGAGAATGAATGTAGGATACTGAACCATCTGGGAAGGTGGAATAACACTAAAGAAAGAAAGGTATGAAGCAGGGTGCCCTGTCAGCATATCGCAGATTGGTAGGAACAATGAAGTGGAGAACAATGCCTCCTGACTTTGGAATCAGGAGAGAGTAAAGGGGTTTTGTTTGGTTGGGTTTTTTTTTTCCAGAATTGTGATTGATACAGAGAAATAAGTCACAAGTTTATCACTTTGGGCAGCCACCTGAGTGATGGTGGCAGATGCTGATTGGTGTGACCGGGAGGAGAGGGATGAGGAGTTTGCTTGTGGCACTCAGTACGTACTCAGTACGTGCATTGTAAAGAATGTGTCCTTAACACTAACAACCTTTCTATGTAACGTTCCTGAAGAATCAAACATTTACAATACAGCCGACGTTGCCCTCTAAGTTTAGGCTAATACCTTTGAGATAGAAAAAATTAATTGAAATTCAGCACAACGTTAATTATACATGTATTTGTTCTAATCATGTAAAAATAAAGTTGTACCAAAATTAAAAAAAATAAAATAAAATAAAAAAAGAATACGTCCTTAAACTACGACCGCTGCTGTTCGGCTCTCCTCTCACAGATACGAACACATCTCCTCACTACGTCACTGCAGACAGGATCGCTCACCTGGGAAGTGAGAGCAAACATCAAAGAGTGTTGGTGTTAAGGGACAAATGTCACACTCATCATACCCCATGTCTCTTTCCTGACTCCAGCCTGGTAATCAGAGAGCCTCGCTGAAGGTTCTTATACCTCTTAGTCAGGGTTTCTATTCCTGCACAAACATCATAACCAAGATGCAAGTTGGGGAGGAAAGGGTTTATTCAGCTTACTTCCACGTTGCTGTTTATCACCAGAGGAAGTCAGGACTGGAACTCAAGCAGGTCAGGAAGCAGGAGCTGATGCAGAGGCCATGGGATAGATGTTCCTTGTTAGCTTGCTTCTCCTGGCTTGCTCAGCCTGCTCTCTTCTAGAACCCAAGACTTCCAGCCCAGAAATGGCACCACCCACAAGGGGCCCTACCTCCTTGATCACTAATTGAGAAAATGCCTCACAGCTGCATCTCATGGAGGCACTTCCCCAACTGAAGCTCCCTTCTCTGTGATAACTCCAGCCTGTGTCAAGTTGACACACAAAACTAGCCAGTACACTCCTCAAAGCTATAAGAAGAAACTCTGTCCTCCACTGTGAGATCACTGCTTCTATTCAGACTCTACCACGCCATCTGCCTCCAGTGCTGCAGCTTGAACTCTTCTTGGAGCTCCTGGCAGGTCCTTGTCTCTCTTGTGCGTCTGTCGATGGCACTGATAACTCTGACAAGTCACTCCTCAGTCCCCTAGGAATCCATCTAAGTGTCCCCGTCCCACCACATCTAAAATGCAAGGTTTAGAGTCAGAAGAGCCTGCAAGTGACTGCAGACGGTGCCATTGGCAAGGCACACAGATGGAGCCCCAGTCTTTTTGTGGATCAACAGTGGATTAGATTACCCAGGGCTCACACTGTGCATGAGGAAGGAAAGTCTTCGTAAAACTCACTGAGTGCAGATGAGAATTGGAGTGGATGCGGGAGTGGGACATGAAGGTGTGCCTTTAGAGGGAAGAGAGAGATCACCGTCACCATCTGAGAACAGGAGGACCAAAAGAGAAGAAGAAAGAGGGTGGGGAGGAGGCTTAGTGGGTAGGAGCATTAAGATCTGAGTTCAAATCTCCGTTACCCACACAAAAGCCTCAGTCCGTAAATGCTTGTGCCTATAACCCCAGAATGGTGGGAAGAGCCAGATGAATCTCAAAAGCGTGGGCAGCCAGCCTAGTAGAAAAGGCTAACCTTTGATTCAGTGACATACAGGCACAGAAGACATATATACATGGATCTTGTGCATAAGATACACCTCACACACAGAGAGAATGATTGATTACAACCCTCTGAGAAAATGAAAGTAAAACCTGAAATCATTGCGGTCACCTGATTGCCATTTCTGTACTAGACCAGAGCAGGAAATGGAACTCAGGAAGACAACACCACCCCAAGCAGGCCCCCAGCTTGAGCCAGTAATCTACTGTTAAAAACGTTTTATACCTGTGCCTCTTCAAAAATGCAGACTGACAACAGAAAAGGCTTCAGTGTTTTCACTGGACTAGCCTTGACTGAACCTCTCTGCCTTGTGTTGATCTTCTCCTCCAGGCTTTTGATAGGACAAGGAGCTGTGCTTACCAAAAGTGATGTGCACAAAGGACAGAATGCACAACAAGCAGTGTGAATGATGGAAGATGTACACAAGAGGCAGTGTGCATGAGGGGAGGTGTGCATAAGAGGGAAGTGTGCACAAAGAGGAGTATGCACAAGGGGCAGTGTGCACAAGGGGTAATGTGCGCAAGGAACTGTATGAGCAAGGGGCAGTGTGCACAAGGGGCATAATGCAAAAAGAGAAGTATACACAAGGAGCAGTGTGCACAAAGAGAAATGTGCACAAGGGGTAGTGTGTATGAGGGGAAGTGTACACAAGGGGGAAGTGTGCACAAGAGGAAGTATGCACAAAGGGATGTGTACACAAAGAGCAGTGTGCACCTTAGATCCTGTGGACACTACTAACTGTAGGGACAGAAATGGGTGTGGGAACAGAAGTCATGTAACAGAAACATGAAAGTCTTGAGGAAGCAGAGTAGACACCATGTTTACACTTGTTTTTCACCCTCTTAACTGTGAAGAAAACGTGAAGGTGCCTTCTGGAGTGAAATCAAGAGAGAATTCACAGAACACATCTACCATCCACGGTGCTTCCAGGAAACGCGTGCTCTGTCCTTTCACCTTGTCACTTCCCTCCTGAATAACGGCTATTCAAACAGTTAATCTGGGAGGTCTGCTAGATGAACTCTCTTCTATGAAATATTTTTCAGTAAAAAAAAAAAAAAAAAGACATTTCCAAATCTCAGAGAAAATATTATATCCCTTGAAAGCTCCAAGATATTTTATATATGTGTGTATATATGTATTATATATATAAATTAACTATTTAAACTGAGACTTACCCTGTTTTTGGACCATTTGAAGAGTTGTTCCTTTTAATCCCTCACATAAGGACACAAATAATCACTGCCTTCAGAAAACAGAAAAGTTCAAACAACACAATTATGAGGAGAAATGTGGCTAAAACTACAGGGAAGATTAAGAAGATATCAAGGGGTACACAGAGAATTAGTGCTGTTTGTCTGTCACTTAGGTCACCTCAAAAATCATAATGAATTTACAGTTGAACCCCGTAAGCAGAAGTGAGCATTTCCAAGGAGAAGCAAAAGAGACATCGGCTTCATATTCTCAGTGTCCCTGTAGGAAAGCATCCGCTCTCTCTTTTTTTTTGTAAGTCATCTCATTCATGGGGAATGTACAAAATAAAGGAATACTTCATCAATTGCACTTTAAATTCATTACTCTTTTTGCCCCTGCTATATAGCAAACACAGGCGTATAGCTATTCCGTAGTAAGAGAGACAATTTATGGGGCTCTCTACCTGCATTCTCAGAGAGGTGGAGCACAGACATTGGGTAGCATGGTGTATTCTACTCAGAGCTGGACACTGGACAGGATTAGAAATGGAGACAAGTCAACTCATTCGGGATCAAACCCCCCACCCCCACCCCGCCACTGGGAACCTGGTCCAAATGGTGACTAAGTCACAGGCAAATGTTTTCACAGCCTACTAGACATTAGGCGACCCCATCTTTGAGCCATGAGGCAATGGTCTTCCATCATTCCTTGATGGAAAGACGTCAGGACTACTAATTAGGCTTTTCTGAAAATTTAGGGGGAGGAGAGGCTAAGAGGGCAGGAAGCTAAACAGCCCATTCATACCATCCAGGTTGACACAGAGGCTCCAGGCCAAGGCCATCTGGCAAATGCAGTTACCTTCAATGTAGCAAAAGGGATTTTACCTCCAAGGGCTGTACACCTTAGTTGGCAAAGTCAATTTCTAAAAGCATAAGAGCATTGATGAACATGCCTTTACCCAAAGCAGCCACTCTCAGATGTTATAACTAATATTTTGTAGACCACAAGGACAAAACGGCAACCAACAAATTGGGAAAAGATCTTTACCAACCCTATATCTGATAGAGGGCTCATATCCAATGTATACAAAGAACTCAAGAAATCAGTCTCCAGAGAACCAAATAACCCTATTAAAAAATGGGATATAGAGCTAAACAAAGAATTCTCTACTGATGAACACCAAATGGCTGAGAAGCACCTAAAGAAATGTTCAGCATCCTTAGTCATCAAGGAAATGCAAATCAAACAACTCTGAGATTCCATCTCACACAAGTCAGATTGGCTAGGATAAAAGACTCAGGTGACAGCACATGCTAGAGAGGCTGCGGAGAAATAGGAACACTACTGCATTGCTGGTGGGATTGCAAACTGGTACAACCACTCTGGAAATGAGTGTGGTGGTTCCTCCGGAAATTGGATATAGTTCTACCAGAGGACCCAGTCATACCACTCCTGGGCATATACCCACAAGATACTCCATCATGTAATAAGGACACATGCTCCACCATGTTCATAGCAGCATTATTTATAATAGCCAGAAACTGGAAACAACCCAGATGTCCCTCAACAGAGGAATAGATACAGAAACTGTGGTACATCTACACAATGGAGTA
>JADRCD010160102.1:0-40897 GCA_019843815.1 Montemys delectorum | reverse complement strand
AAAAAAACAACAACAAAAAACCCAAACAAACAAACAAAAAAACAAACAAAAAACAAAACAGCAGCAATAACAACAAAAACAACTCTTGATCCTTTTCCTGGTAATCTCCCAATAACTCTAGGCAGCATGGCTGTCCTTGCAAAATCAACTCAGGAAGCAGGCAGGTCTCATGAAACTACTTGCCACAACCATTGTCTCTTCTGCCATCTGGGTCTCTGATTTCCCTTCTTTGACTCTTTTCTCTTTAGGTCCTCAAGGGCCTCCAGGTTATGGCAAGATGGGTGCAACCGGGCCAATGGGCCAGCAAGGCATTCCTGGGATCCCTGGGCCCCCGGGCCCCATGGGCCAGCCGGGGAAGGCGGGCCACTGCAACCCCTCAGACTGCTTTGGGGCCATGCCAATGGAGCAGCAGTACCCACCCATGAAAAGCATGAAGGGGCCTTTCGGCTGAAACTCCCACCCACACTGAGATGAAGGATTCTACTAGGAATAAATGGCCAAAGCTTACAGGACTCTGATGGGTTGTGAATGTTTATACTATTCCTGTGTTTGTTGTTGTTATTGCTGTTAATATTTTTTTAACAATAAAGAAAACTATTTGTAACCCCGCTTCCACGGGGTTCTCCTGGTGCTGCAGCTGCATCTTCTCTGTCATTTGGTCCCAGGGATATGAAAGGGTGTGTCCCTCAGGGCCTTGGCAAGCCTATAGGCTATCCGTTTGCCCTGCCCCCCCTCCATGTACCCCCCAGGGGCACACCTTTTTGGGAAGAGGCACTTGCTCAGCCTCGATCCAAAAGCGGCTTTGGAGACTGCATGCTGTTCAGAAAGGCGCCTCCCTATCTGCCTCCCGAATGAACTCATTATTTGGCACCCCATTCTTTGAGTGACCAAAGGCCGAGCTAGCTTGCACCTGGGGAGATGCCACCCAGCGCTGAGGTGTGCTCGTCTTCCTGGACACCCTTCGATACATGCAGGCACTTCTCAATGCACCAGCGATTTCATGACTAGAAAACCTGCACAGACCCGGGAGGAGGGGGAAAGAGCCTCAGTCCCTGCCTAGGCAGCCAGAGGATGCTTCTCTGGGAAATGAGATGGAACCTCCTTCCTGTGCCCACGCCAGACCCTGTCACCAGCTTTCCAGCTTCAGGCAGAGACTTTTTAGACTTCAAAGAGTGCTTTTTGTTATTTAGACGTGCATTTATGCCCATCTCAGGCTGGGCCGTCAGAAATAGCTGGGGTTAGATCATTGAGAAGGGGTCCCAGGCAAGCCATGATTAGATCTAAGCTTGTGGTCCACCAAGTCCACTGGGGGTTTTCCATCTGCTGTGCCCTCCATATGTAAAAAGGACAGGAAGAAAAGAAGAAGACAATGAACTGAACATTATAGGAACATGCTGTCTCGAGCGTCTTTCTTCTCCGCTCCTCAGATCACTGGTCCTGATGGGCCCGCTGCCCAGGGAGGACGCAATAGGGCAAATCCAGGGGGACTTCCAAAGAAAGTCTATTTTACTGGCCCTGGCTTTCTGGAGGGTTTATTCAAGTTGGATAAACTTCAAAGGATCACAAAGCAGGCTCAGAAATGTACTCAAAGTCTAGATGTTTATCCAAACTGCCTGAAGCCTTCAGACTGGCTGTCACATCTCTCTAGAGCTGGCATTTCAGTACATTTTTGAACATTCCCTTCTCTGGTTTGGGTACCAGCCTCTGGGTGGCTCTTCAGAACCTTTGCCTTCTTTTCTTTCCTGCCTGAGACACAGAGGTATGCCCATGGCCAGACTGTGCTCCCCAGCCCGACAGGCACCTCCCAGGCTGTTTTTAGATACAGAGGGAGAGTGAGTTTTCTTTGCATCTCTCATCAGCAGCTCTCCGTTTAACTCTGGTTCTAACAGAAAACATTAAAAAGCAAATACATCCTCGGCACAATGATGGAGCAGCCAAGTTTTGGACAGTGGATGGGGACAGATGTTAAAGCACTCCTGTTGGAAGGCCTGCTTCCACTCTCAGCTCAGCCTGTGAGGCAAACTGCTGATGGGTCCCTGTGACCAGGAGCCTGTCGGCTCAAGTAGAAAGAGAGAGACGCAAGGACCAGCTGTTGAATCCAGCAGGTTGGCTCTGAAGGCCAGGGGGTGAGACTGGCATGAGAGACATCAAACAAACACCCGTTGAGGGTCCCTGGGGCGCCAACCCTTGGAAATGGGAAATGGAAGTGGAATCTTCCTTCACTTCCCTCCTCAGTGAAATCCATGCTGCCCCCGGGGGATTCTGCAGCAGGCTAGGTTGAAGCTTTCAAGATTTGAGTGTCTGTCTCCCTGGAGTTTGAAACTGCTGTATTTTCTTGGACCATGAAGAACCAGATGGGAAGCTTGCGTTTTATAGCCTCTTCGTCTGTGGTCAGCAGAAAGAAAGAAAAAAAAAAAATCTGCGCATCTCGCTAGTTAGCTCAGGAGCTGGAGAAGCTGCAGGGAAAAGGAGGAGGGGTATGGGCCACGCTCCACAGGCAGCTTTTCCCATCCCCTCCCTGTTCCTCTGTCTCCACTCCTCAGTCTGCTCCAGAGTTTCAAGGCAACACAGAGATCCTTCAGATTGACAAAGTCTAACTTGAGGAGTCCATTTCCTCTTCCTACTTTGTGCCAGGAGCTGTACTAGGCTCTGGGGAACCCGAAACAAACTAGACAGATATGGACCCAAGCCACCACAATGACAATAGACACAAGTAGTTCATTAAGCGATGACAACAGAGTTGGCTGGTTGGGACAGTACCAGGTGGCCGGGGAGGTGCATCGCCGCGGGACCTGACTGTCTAGACAGAAGTTGATCCGGGCACAGGGAACAGCATGTGCCTAGGCCCAGAGATGATTGAGCACAGCAGGCTGAGGGAGGGGACACTCACAGTGGGGACTCGGTGCTTGAGCGTGAGCACCGGTCACAGTCACGCAGTGGGTAGCCGCTGGTGAGTTTTAAACAAAGGTTTGCCTAATGGGGAGTTTGCCAATTGCAGTGTGAAGAATGGACTGGAGAGCCCTTAATTTGAGAAGCCCAAGGCTATTGCATATTTATTCTGCAGAGAGAGAAAAAATAGCCATGTTGGAAGCCTTCGGAGCTGAAATCTTCCCTTTTGTCATAATATTTTCCTTCCACCACACTTAACACAATTCAGCCGCATTCTCGCTTCACATGAGGTCTGTTAGCCCCTCGCAAGAGATGCTCTTTCCTTCCTTCTGTACTATTCCCATGGTGCCAGGGGGCCAGATACCGGTGTGTGCTGTTCTCATTCACAGTGGGTTCTACAAAAAACCCTGCAAACCTCCCTCCAGTCTACGGAATCCAAAAGGGAATGCAAACTTCAAACCTGGACCTGGTTGGAATCAAAGAGAATTCCATAATGAGGTGGGTGTTGGTATTCCTTCCTTCCCAGATTGCCTCACGGGAGCATGGCACCCAGCCAAGTGACACTGGGGAAGTCATGAGGCCCTCCTTCCGTTACCCAGCTCTGCTTCACCTCCGACGGTCAAGCACCCTTCCTTCAGAGAGACCTCGTCCTCCAGAAAGCTCTCGCTTCCCTCTGAAAGGCGAAAGGCCTCAAGCCAAGCTTTCTCTCCCCTTCCCGCAGAGCTGAGACAAAAACAGGAACGCCCGCGCCCACTTCTGTCTGCCTCAGGTGGTTAAGGTTTGGAAGTGAGCGGGTTGTTTTTCGGTCTTAGACAGATTTCTCTTTCATCTGCCCCTCCAAAATAAACACACCTGCCTCCCTGCCTGCTGCTTGGCTTTGGTTGGTGTCTGGCTGCTGGGGGGGGGGGGGCTTGGAAGCACCCTTCTGACCCTGAATAATGCAGACCTCCAACTGTGAGGTCTCCAAAGCCTTTTACTGGAATAAAAGAATGCAAAGAGGTGGGTGAGATTGGTGAGATTGGTGAGCTCAGTGGTTGCTGGCGACAAGACCAGGACGACTTGGTTCTGTCCCTGGGACTCACGTGCTGGAAAGACAGAACTGACTCCCTGAAGTTGTCCTAAGACCTCCACACACTGGATTAGGCAAGCAGGTGTGCTTGCGTGAGTGTGTGTGTGTGTGTGTGTGTGCGTGCACACGCACCACCCCCTCTAAAATGCAATAATAAAAGGTGGTGAGTCCTCAACACTTAAAGGAGCCCTGACGAAAGTGCTTGTGGAATAAGGACGTGTGAGTCACATGACCTCACAGAGCAGGCAGGGTGTCTCTATTCTTTCTTGACCTTCAGCCTCATACCTCAGAACCTCATCCTTATTGAGATTTCATAGTTCAGACCCACCAACAGTTTTCAGAAGACACTATTGGCTGAGAGCCTGCGCTACTGCGAGCATCAGCTCTTCCCCGGGGGTGCCGGGCAGGGTAAAGGCCTGGCATCTCCACTTTTATCTCACCCACCTCCTTTTGGGACTTCAAACTTTCAGTCTGGGGTCAGGAGGGCTCTGGCAAGGTATCACACCTGCCACCAAGCCCACTGGCCCGAGTTTGATCTTTCTAGCCCTGGTGGAAGAACTCACTGTAAACAAGTGCTTTCTGATCTCCACATGCGCTGGACAACGGCACATGCCTGAATGAACACACGCACACCGCAAAATAAATACAATGTAATCAAAACCTTTGAGTCAAATTCCTGCTCATCTCTGCATGTTAATCACTTAAGGAATGTTCTGCAGAACTGTTAATATTCTCCATTCAAAGGTAAGAGTGGCTGAGGTATCTTCAAGAGTTGAAGAGATGCCATAACATTGTAGGAGAAGGCAATAACCTAGGAAATTGGGAAAGGGGGCACATACTCCAAGAGGCAGCCAACAAATGAGAACATCTCAGCCAGCCATCTTCTGCCTTGGAACTTTAAATTGACCACAGAGCTAAAAGGTGATCGGATGACAGTAAATATTCCAACCCACTGTCCCTTCTCACCCAAGCTAAGGAAAGCTAAACTCACAGACGCAGTTACTGCTTGTCTCAAACACAACGTTCTGAACAATGTCTTTGACTGCAAAAAGGAACTTTAATAATAGAATGTGGCTGTTTTTTCCTTGACTGGCCAGAAAAGACAGTGCCTGGGTTTTGAATCTAAGGCTCATCTTATTCTGGGGCAGTCACATTTACACGAGGGCTGGAATGAACCAGTTTGTCTGGCTTGCCCCCTCCCCCTAAGCTTATTTTTTTATTTCATTCATATGAGTGTTTTGCCTGTATGCCTATGTACCACATGGATGCAGTGCCCATGGAGGCCAGAAGGCCACACTGGATCCAGTCAAACCAGAGTTACCTACAGGTGTGAGCCACTGTGTAGGGGCTGGGAACGGAACCCAGCTCCTCTAGAAGAGCAGCAAGTGCTGAGCCACCTCATGCCTCACCCTTTCATGCAAAGTGTGCTGCCCTTCTCCTGTGCTCTACTTTCCTAAGAAACATCCCAGCCTCTGGTTTCTGAGTCTTTCTGGAGAGGAGCTCTAGAAAATGTCCGACTTGAGGCTACCTCATGGAGGGACTGGTTTCCGGGTTCTCCAGTAGTCTGCCAATTGCCAGCTTTTTGGTTTTTGTTTTTAGACCGTCTCACTATGCACGCAGCCCAGGATAGCTTCAAATTTGAAATCTTCCTAGAAAAAAATGTTACACATCTGTAACCTAAGCACTTGGAAAGTGGAGGCAGGAGAGTCAAGAATTCAAGGTCAGCCTTGACTAATAGCAAGTTCTAAGCTAGCCTGAGCTACACGAGATCCTAAATGAAGAACCAAAGAAAGGCCAAACCACCCTCTTACCTCATCCTCCCAAGGGCTGCAGGATGAGGCTATTTTATATTATTTTATTTTATTTATTTTGGAGTTTTTTGTTGTTGTTTTTGTTTTTGTTTTTTTGTTTTTTTTGTTTTTTTTGTTTTTTTCAGACAGGGTTTCTCTGTGTAGCCCTGGCTATCCTGGAACTCACTCTATAGACCAGCCTGGCCTCGAACTTAGAAATCCCCCTGCCTCTGCCTCCCAAGTGCTGGGATTAAAGGTGTGCACTATCACTGCCTGGCTGGCATCGGGCTCTTACAATGTCCTGTTCTAGACCATGAGAGTGGCACCTAGAAACCTCTAATCATTGCTTTAAGCTTGAAGAGACCAACTAACTCCATCTTGTCTTCCTGACTTGTTCTGAGTCATGCTCTCTGGCAGTTCCCGTGGATTCCAGGAATTACAGGTCTGGCTGATAAACATCGTGGGTTTGTAGCCAAAACTATGCCTCAAACAGCAGCAACTTGGCTTCTCTGCAGGAGGTTCTGTATAATCCACCCTGAGATAATGATTACCCAGGCCACAGCTGGAGCAAGACTGCTTTTGCCACCAACCTTTGTCCCTTACATAAACCCAGAGCTCTCCTTAGCTCCATGAACACAGGATGGAGGGTGCTGCTTCCTGTTTCTTGCCATGATGGCTGTATGAAATCACCTTCTGTCCTGTGTCAACCACTTTTTTCTGTTTTGTCTTTTGGGGTGAATGGCTAGGCATGATTTATTAAGTCCCCCACTTCCAAGCCAGACTTCTGGCCTAGAACTCAATATGACATTAATAATAGCATTGCATTGTTAAGATATTCTGAACTTGGCATCTCTGTTAGTATTTTTTTTATATTTATTTATTTTATGTGTATGACTTTTGCTTGTGCATATGCATGTGTATCACATGTGCATGGTGCCCTTGGAGCTCAGAAGAAATCCACTGATCTCCCTGGAAATGAAGTTATGAATAGTGTGAGCCATCATGTGGAATGCTGGCAACTGAACCTGGGTCCTCTGCAAGAGCCACCAGTGCTGTTAAGCCATCTCTCCAAAATGATCCAGGTTGTTGGAGACACGATCTTGTTATGAGGCAGTTATCCCCCTGCTTCAGCCTCCCACATATTGAGACTACAGATATGCACTATCATGGCCCAGGTCACCATTTATCTTTTTAAAAATTATGTATTTAATGTATATGCATACACTGTCACTGTCTTCAGACACACCAGAAGCAGAGGGCATTGGAACCCCATTACAGATGGGTTGTGAGCCACCAGGTGGTTGCTGGGAATTGAATCCAGTACCTCTGGAAAAGCAGTCAGTGCTCTTAACCACTGAGCCATCTCTCCATTCCCCCGACTTCTATTTATCTTTTTAATATTAGGAACGTCATTTAGTGTCTCCAGTCCTCCGCCCCTCTCTAAATAAGTAATAACATTTCTCTCAAAGACTGTGCTGTAGTTGAACAATATGCAGGGCTTAATGCAATGTTTCATAGTTAGTAAGCATAATAATAATAAACATTAAAACTTGATCCATGCCAGGCTCTATTCTAGGTAGTGAGAACAGAACAGTACAAACAGAACAGTAGAGAGATGGCTCAGCCGGTAAGAGAGTTTGCTGCTTTTCCAGAGGACCCAAGTTCAGTTCCTAGCATGCAGGTCAGTCGGCTCTCAACTGCCTGAATCTCCATGGGATCTGATGCCCTCTTCTGGCTTCCACAGGCACCTGCATTCACATGTACATACACACACAGAAACACGTAAGTATACGTTACTATAAATAAATCTTTACACAAGGACAGGACAACCCTGCAATAAGCACATATGCCTTATGATGAGCATCTAAATCCTAAAAGGGGACATTTTATGACAAAATGAGATACAGTGATACTCCTGATGACCAGGATATACTTGACAAGGTACTTCAGGCGTGGTGTTGAGGATGCCCCCACCCACAAGGCAGTATCCCCCATCCAAGGAACCTGGATGACAAGAAAGAAAACACTGGAAAATGAAGGAGAGAGTAATCTAAACGAAGAAAGGAGCAACTCCAAAGATCTGGAGCTGGGATGAGCTCGGTTTGTTTTGGGGTGGTGGCCCGGCCAGCATGGCTGGAGTGAACTTGTTAACAAACATAGCAATGGCGTCAGTGAGTCTGATGTCACAGGCTGGAGCTAGGTCCTGAGGGTCAATAATGTTGTAAGGATGAATTTAGATTGTATTAAGAGTGGTGAAAAACCCTCAGAGGAGTTTTAGAGAATGACACTATCTATTTCACATTTTAAGGAGCCCACTCTGGCTTCTAGTGGAGAAAGGAGCAGTGGTGGAGTTCAATACAAAGACATTGGTAGTGAGGCCAGACCAGAGAGGGGTCCTGGAGCGGAGTGATAGTTGGAACATGGAGCAAAACCAGATGATTGATTATATATATGTGTGTATATATATTTTTTTTAAAGATTTATTTATTATTATACATAAGTACACTGTAGCTGTCTTCAGACTCACCAGAAGAGGGCGTCAGATCTCATTATGGGTGGTTGTGAGCCACCATGCGGTTGCTGGAATTTGAACTCAGGACCTGTGGAAGAGCAGTCAGTGCTCTTATCCGCTGAGCCATCTCGCCAGCCCTATTCTTATTTTTTAACGAAAGCAAATATAGGTAGGGGTGGGGGTGGGGGTGGGGTGTGGAGAGATACCCAGAATGAACCTGGGTCTTTGGCATGAGCAACTGCACAGATTTTCTGAGACAGAAGGGATGAGTTCTGTGGAAAATGACCAGAGAATTCTTACGCTGGGCTAGACTGTGACACAGTGGCAGTACTGGGGGGACTGAGAGGAGTGGCTAATGAAGCGGGAGCCTTGAGAGAAGTTGAAGGGAGGTTGGGACAAGAAGGACTGGATGTGAGAGGCCGTTGGTCTTTACGAATGAGTGGTGTAACCAGAGTGCGAGTGGCTGCGACTAGCTCACTCTTAAGTTAGCATTGTTCTAACTCGCATTGGAGAAAACTGTGACTCGGAGAGGCTAGCTGACTTGTTCAAGATCATACAGCTAGCATCTGTGTAAAAAAGAGAACGAACAACAGGATCTGCTCACTAACTCGAGTGCTGAAGCAGGAAACTGGGCATAGAAATAAGGCGGCGGGCACTGGTGGGTGAGGCTGGGCCAGATCGCCGAGGGCCTGGAGCATCGGAGTGTAAAAAGCCTTTGCCTTCCTCCGCAGTAAGGACGAGGAATGTGCTCTGTGGACTGTCTTATGGACAGTACCGTGATCAGCAGTGGGACTGGAGAGTGCCTGGCTGGATAACAGCTCAGGACTTTTTAATTTAAAAAGTATAGTGTTGGCATATACTGGGGATACAACTATAAGCCAACCAGACACAATTCTTGTCCACATGAGAGCTGTTCGCTGTTGTTTGAGACAGGGCCTCATTATGAAGCCATGGCTAGCCTGGAGCTACCTGTGTAGATATGCTTGCTTCCCACCTGCTGAGGGTAAAGGCACGTGGCACCCGGCCACTGGGAATGTAACTAGCCAAATAAGTATGCAAACAAGTTTAGAACCTAAACCCCAAGGGACAAGTACAGGATGTTGGTCTGGGATTTGACCTAGAGGGGATGAAACCTCCTTGTTGAGACCTAGCCATCTACTGACACTAGTTCTAGGCCGTACTTTGCTGACGAACTCACTGTGAACTTAGGCAAATAAGTCATTGCCTTTCTGAGCCTCAGTCTCCCCATTTATAGAGAAAGAAGCACCATGTCATCTTAATTTATTTTCCTTCTACTCTGGTGGTTTGGCCTTTCTCCACTGTCCAAAGGCTTGTTTGGTATCCAAGTTCTAAATGGCACCCGCATTCTAGGAGAGGGTTAGTTCCCAGTAACCATGGAAACTGCCTGGGAGTTAAAAGTAAAGTGATCGCAGAAAGTGACGTAACTAACATGCGTCCCACTTGCCAGGTTATAATATGGCCACCGTAGAAACAACAGACCCAATCTCCCATTAGACCATCAGGTCTGACCAGGCCGGAGGTCGGCACCAGGAAAAAAAAACCAAAAACATGAAAAACAAAACCAAACGCACCACCACCGCCAGCCACATTTCCGGACACTCCTACCCTGCCCTCCTCGGCTCCGGTCTCGCTTTTAGGTATCCGCCCACCGCCTGTTTCGCCCAACTTCCGTTTGTTGATCGGAAGATTGACAGCCTATCGGTTCAATCACAAGCGGGCCCGCCCCAAAACCCAACGAGGAGAGGCATTGACAGCAGGAAGCTCCGCCTACCACAAATCTGTGACGTCATAACCGCCATGGCCAGCTATCCAGACGGACAGGTGAGTTGTAGTGGCCCCTGCGTCAACATATGAGCTTTGTCTATAGGTCCAGTACCGCTCTCCATCCTCGGCTCTTTCTCCCCACTTGATCCGTGCCCTTTCCACGCAGAGGTTCACTTCAACAAGGCCTTGAGTGAGCGAGAAGCAAGAGGGCCAGTCTGTCGCGCTCGTTTTACGTCACTAGGACCACTCGAGGGGTGGTTTATGCTGCGCAAGCCTGGCTTTGGGGCTTTTTGCACTGAATGGATCCGGGCTGGACCAGACCAGGTTACACATCTCTGGTCTCCAGTGGGGCGGAGTCCTCTGTGCTCACGAGGCGTTTAGAGCTCGGTTTCCCTTGGAGTCTTTCTGGGCGTAGGATAAAAACAAGTTTCCCGACTCACTCTGCACTACGTACTGCGACAGAATAATCGGGGCAGTCAGTGGTGGGAGGTGCCAGAAGTGAGATTACACCTAAGCTCCTGGTGGTCCAGCGTCATTTCACACGGAGGAGACGTGAAACCCAGAGAAGTTACGGACTTTATCCAAGTTAGCAGGCAGTTAGGCAGCCGAGCCACGGTCAGAGCCTGGGTTGTCTGCGAATGCTTCTTCCTTATTTTCTAGCCTGCCGTGAGCCGTCCAGGAACATCATTGCAGTGTGATTTTTTTGTGCCCAGAGCTAGGTGACTGGTCAAATGCAGTTTTGAGTTAAAAGTCTTTGCCGCACTAGTTTCAAGTGGTTTTTCGGAGCCAGTTTCCTCTTATAAACTGGATCAGGGAGTAGAGTCCACGCCTCTCCTCACAGAGTTACCAGGAAGAACAATGTGATTCTTGTAAGCATATGCAATGCTGTACAGTAAAGCGTAACATCACTTTGTAGGATTTTTCAAAGCAGGCCCCTCACTTCGAAACAATTTGGACAAAATAATCGCCCTGATCACAGAGTAGTTTAAGAGATTAATCTCGTGTGGAAAATAGAAGGCAAAATCAGATGGGTTCTTAAACAGCTTTGATTGGCCATAGTCACAAACCAGAAGATATTTAGAGGCCTGTGCATTTAATACAGCATTTCTTATATTTACTTTGTGTGTTGGGGAGGGGTGGTGGTGGGAGGGCAGCTACACGTGCACATACATAGGAATTTTTTTTTTCTCTATCATATGGGTCTAGGGATCAAACTTTTTGGACCTGGCAGCAAGCACCTTTACCCACCGAGTCATCTGTTGGTCCCTACACAGCAGTTGGACCCCCATTGTGCCCACAAGACCCTGTAGGCATGCAGGACTTACTGTTTTGACTTAAAGCTGAGGGACCCAGAGAGGGTTAAAGGTCACACATAGCAAATGAGGGTGAGGCCAGGGCTAGAGCTTTGAATTCCATTTATTGCATACTTGGCAGAAGTGAGTAGAGGCCAGTGTGGCCTCCGAGGAGAACTATCACACCTGTGCTTCCCAGACTCCATCCCATTTGCTGGGTTTTGTGAGATGTTAATGGGTGCTGTTAATAGAGGAGGCTACTGTGGTTAAGCAAGCTTGGGAACGGCTCTGTTAATACAGTGTGGTAATGTTCACTGTAAATCTCCCAGAAAGGCATAGGATGCGTCATATTTCTAAAAACTTTCTTTTTTTGTTTTGTTTTGTTGTTTTTTTGAGACAGGGTTTCTCTGTATAGCTCTGGCTGTCCTGGAGCTCATTTTGTAGACCAGGCTGGCCTCGAACTCAGAAATCTGCCTGCCTCTGCCTTCCAAGTGCTGGGATTAAAGGTGTGCGCCACCACCACCCGGCTTTTTTTTAACCAGGGACCACCCTAGCCCATCTGTTTTGTATTGTGTCTGCTGCTCCAGGGACCACCCTAGCCCATCTATTTTGTATTGTGTCTGCTTTTTTTCTTTTTTCTTTTTTTTTTTTTGTGACAAGCTGGTGTTCCACAGGAGCTCAGGTTAACAAAGCATTCCCATAGTACATATTTTTAGTGGCTGGTTTGTATCAGAATTACCTGAGAGCTTGTTTAAAGGACAGATTTGGGTCCCATTTGAGACCTGCTCTGAGCTTAGATGGCATAAATCCCACCCCCAAATTGTGAGAGGGGTGTGTGTGCTTACCTGTGTGGGGATGGTGAGCATCTAGAAACCAAAGGTTGACAGTTGAGTAGCTGCCTCAGTTGTTCCCCAACTTATTTTCTGAGGCAGTCCCTCACTGAACAGGGAGCTCACTGAGCTAGATTATCTAGTCAGTGAGCTCCAGAGATTCCAGGGATCCTCATTGCCTCTGCCTCCCCAGAGGCGCTGAGGGTCTATGCAAGTAGGTTGTCTTGCTTTCATGGCAAACAGTATACTGATGGAGCCATCCTCCTAGCCCCAGTAATCTAAACTACATCTTAATAAGTTCTGGGGATGATTTGTGTACTCTCTAGAAGCAGTGGCAGACAGACCTCCTGGACTAGAATCCAGCCCTACCCACTTAAATGTTATATGCCCTTGGATACATCATGTAAGGGCTCAGGGCTTTACTTCCCTTACCAAAGAAAGGGAGAAGTAGGCCCCGTGGAAAGGGTACAAGAAGGGTGGGATGCAGCCAAGCATGTAGGGAGCTCCGCAGTGACAGGTGCATAGGGCGTGGCTTGTTGGCGACACTCGCTGCCACTGCCACGGCGCTTACTCTGCCATGCTGCCTGGGCTTATGTTCAGGGCAGAATACTGAAAGGGAGCACTGGGAGAAAATGTCTGGAATAGAAGAAGAAATGTCGCTTTTATCCCCACCTTATAGTTGTCTGCCTCCTCATCCCAGGTGTTCTAAGAAAGGAAAACTGGTTGTTTGGAGTCATGCAAAGGCTCAGGCAGTGCTGCTTCCCTTCCACCCACTGGATACTTCTGGAGGATTACAGCCGTTGGTGGGAGTCACAGTTCCTGTAATTTTCCATTGCCTCCGGCCCAGGGTGCTCAAGCGCTGCCTTGGTATTGGAGTAGCAAAAGTCAAGTACCATTTGGTTCAGTGGGGGAGCCTGCTTGATGGAACTCAGTGCTTAAGAACTGATGAGCCAGAGAGATTGGTTTGCACATCCCTACTCTGCCAACTTGCCTACAGAAATTTGTTGTAAAGACCTGAAGCTCCGTTTCCTGTTCTGTAGAGTGGGTTCATAGCAGTACCTACACGAGACTTAACTGTGAAGTGAGCTAGTGTCAAGTGTGGCTTGTCGTAAATACTCGGAATGGGAGAGGAGTACAGCTATGTAGATTGTAGGAGTGGTTTAAGGTGTTAGGATAGTACCAGAAGGCAGCCCAGGGCTGGGGCAGGAAGAGCCACCAGGAAGTGTGAGCTGGGGGAAGAACAAAGTTATATTCCAGCTAAGGAAATAATCTCACAAAGACCAGGAAGCAAGCAAGAAAGTGCATTCCACAGTATGTTTTTCTTAGTGGTTTGTTTGTATCAGAATGACCTGAGCACGTGTTTAGAGAATAAGAAAGTCCAATATTGGGGGGGGCAGTTTTAAAGTTAGTCTCAGTTTAATGATGAGAAGCCAGAAGACAAGAAACCGAGACCAGAAATATAAGCAAGGGCCTAATCCCAAAGGGACTTGTTTGTCATTTTGAGGGGACTGTTTTCCTCCTGAGAGTATTGAGGGACGGGAGCTGGTGAAAGAGTTTGTCACATTTGTCCTTGAGAGCTGTAACTATGGGGCCTTGAAAGAGATGGAAATGGGAGAGGGTGAGGCAAGGGCAGTTTCAAAGCCATAGAACTCCTCTCAAGGACGATGGATGACCTGGTGTGACAGGCTGTTGGGAGGAAGAGCTGAAGGAACTCGCTTAATTCAGGTGACAGAGGGAGGAAGGGAAGGCCCCTGAGAGGTCTCCAAGGCGTTGGTTTGGATGACTTGGCAGCAGGGGGTACTAGGAGATTGGAAGGAAGACGCAGATAGTGGGAGGGAAGGTCAGGAGGCTGTTGGGTATGTGGGTCTGCAGCTCAGGGGAGGTGAAGCTGGAAAGGAAGATTTCGGAGTGTCAGCACCGAGGTGGTAATTAAAGTCTTGGGACAGTTCTTGGCTCGTTCATTGGTTGCATGTTTCTGTCCTTTAAATATTTTAGAAGGCTCTGCTGGTGATTGCCAAACCAGTCCTTCTGTCTTCTTGTAGCTGCTTAACCCTTTACCTCAGGCCCTTCCTCTCCCACCAGGCACCTAAAAGACAGCTCTGAGCAGGCTTGCCTTTGCAGTACAGCCTCTTCTCTTCCTCATGAGGAGTCAGCATGGACCTGCCTTGATACTTCTGAGCCTCTCAAGGGCTTGGAGGTAGAAGAAGTAACCCTTGGAACTAAAAGAGTACAAGAATTTCTGAATCTGGAGGATCTGAGCTCTGTTGTCACCTGCAGGAGTGCAGATAGAGACTCTTAACCGCGAGGTCGAACTGAACTGTCTTGAGGTCTAGGTGTCACAGTGAAAAAAGAATGTGATCTGAGATTCTCTCTCATGGGTGCTGAGAGATCACCTCCAGCCTTTTCCACAACCTGTGTCCAGTGGAAAGCCGTGAGACCTGTCAGGTGTTTGGCACAGACATATGCTGGGCCCTCATGTGTGTAGGTGCTCTTTTGAGTCCATTTCTCATTTTAGCTGCATGATTTAAATTGTACTAAACGTTGGCATCTTCATTTTCTTGTCTCTAAAATGGGGATGCGCATTTAGCTCTCAGGATCAAAGAACCAGCAAAAGCTGATTAACTTAAAGCACCTCACGGACCCTCAAAACCCTGGAAAAATACCAAATACTAAGCATAGCTTATTTGTATCAGCTAGGACCTAGAGACAATTTTTCTATGGTGCTTCAGAAACCATGGTTACTGAACCCTTGTCTTTTGCCCTCCACCCCCAGTTTGTGTTTATGGGTCCGAAGTGCTGCTAGAAAATATCTGCAGAGGCTTGGGAGGGGAACACAGAGTCCAAGATCTGCCTGTCATTTCTGGTTCAGACCTTAACTTGCAATTCAGTGACCCCGGGACCAATCCAAAGCCTCCTCCCCAGCCTGTTGTGCCTTAGTTGATGGCTCTTCCTTGTTCATCATGTGCAAGCTGAACCCTGAGTCATTCTAAACACTTGGCTTTCTTCACCCCACCCCTCCCCCATCTCTTGCCTAATCCAATTAGTTGCCAAGTCATGTCTAGTCTATCTCTGAAATAGCTTCAGAATCCACCCGCTCTTCCCATCCCTGTGCCTGCTGTCTGGTTCATGCCCTGCCTGCCCAGCACCTGGGCTGCTGCCCTCCCAGCTCATCCTCCAAACCTACACTGGCTAATTCTCCAAACAAGGCTCACAGCACACCCCTCCTCCTCTGGAGACCCTTCTGTGGTGCGCTGCTTTCTCCAGCATAACTCTATAGAACAGTGCTTGTTTGTGTCTAAGCACTATATATGGAGGCTTATAGGGACCAGGCACTGTGCTGGGCCTGTGGATGAGGATGAAAGAAACTGTCTGCCCCTAGGGAACTTACTGTTGGGTGAAGGAGACATTGGTCAGGCACGGATAGCTTACCCATCTAAAAAGCATCAAGAGTGGTGCTTGGTCAGGAAGGATGTGAAGGCCTTCCCTTCTGGGTTCACAGTGGGCTCTTGCCATTCCCTGACCACACCATGCTCACTCCTAAGTCTGTTTGTCTTCTTGTGTGTATAGTGCCCCTCCCTCTCTGCTTCTTTAGGTCGAGAATACCTCTGCATCTTTCAAAGGCCAGCTTGTCACTACTAGCTTTGATCAAAGCAACTTTTGGGGGAGAGGGATAGATAAATACATAAAAACAAACAATGTAAGCGCTTGTTTGCTTATTTGGTTTGTGCTCTTCCAAACTTATGTAGGGATGGGACATGGGACCCTCTGGGTTTCCAGAGCCCCTAGCTAGTAGTGCACAGAGGTATATAGGAGAGGGAACGTAGCTATAAAAGCCGCAGGTCTCTTCCAGGAGGCCTAGCTTCTGTAGTTGGCTCCACACAGTGTATGTGTGACTTCTCTGAACTCAGGTTTCCTCTCCTCTAGAGGGGCGCTGTCATGAATAGTTACTGCTTGTCGAGATCTTGTTCCATCAGGCTTCGTGTGCCGAGCCCCAATGTGAGGCAGGCACTGTTACCTAAGGCTCCTGAGGCTTAGTGAAGGGAAGTGAGCTCTCAGTGTGCTGATGCCTTTTCCTGAAAATACCTCTTTCATTCAGAGACTAGGGGAGAGGTTAATGTGCCTTGAGGTCAGTAAAGACTGGGTACTCGATCTGCTGTCCTACTGTGTACTCAGCCTTGTAAGTTTAACCTGCCTTTAAGAGAAAAATGTAACCAACCTTACCTGCCTTAGATTTCCCCATGCAGTCAGCTTTTATGACACAAGCTAAATGCAGAGCTTTACTTTTAAGTTATACACTTCCATACCCCAACCCAGAATAATGCATGTGTGTTGTGGTTATTTGCTGGAAGCAGCCAATGTCTCTGCAAAGTTTTGAGCACTGTCCTGGGGCAATGACATACCTTCTTCCTTATACAACCTTTTTTTCTTTAGCAAAAAAATCTCTGTAGAAAAGTGTCCCTTAAGAGCTGCATGGTGCCAGGCAGTGGTGGCGCACGCCTTTAATCCCAGCACTTGGGAGGCAGAGGCAGGCGGATTTCTGAGTTCGAAGACAGCCTGATCTACAGAGTGAGTTTCAAGATAGCCAAGGCTGCACAGAGAAACCCTGTCTACAAAACAAAACAAAACAAAAGTGTCCTTCATTTCTTTTGTGGGCCATTTTTCTGTGCTGTTCAGTAAATAAAGAGCAAAGGCCTCTGAGTCCAACAGAAGACACCAGGAGAGGCTGGGCTTTTGTCCACTCACTCCAACAGGAGTTGCTCTATTTTTGTTCCTTATTACATGAGGTGGTGATGGTGGTTCTGTTGTTTGTTTCTTTGTTTTTTGGTTTTTCAAGACAGGGTTTCTCTGTATAGCCCCGGCTGTCCTGGAACTTACTCTGTATACCAGGCTGGCCTTGAACTCAGAAATCTGCCTGCTTCTGCGTCCCAAGTGCTGGGATTGAAGGCGTGCGCCACCACCACCCGGCCTGTTGTTTGTTTTGAGGCAAGGTTTTTCTCTATAGCCCTGGCTGTCCTGAAAGTCTCTCTATAGACCAGACTGGCCTCGAACTCACAGAGATCCCATCTCCCTCCTACTCCTGAGTGCTGGGATTACAGGTGGATGTGCACTCCCATACCTGACTCCCTACTTTGTTAGTGATGAAGTTTGTGCCCCTAGTGTGAATGGTTTATCTAAACTCCCATGAGCATCCAGAGAGCCCTAGGAAAAAAGGATTTTTAATTTTGGACATTTTGGTCCCCAAAACAGACAAAGAACAAATGGAATCTCCCCAAAGCTCCTTCCTTGTCTACCTGCAGGGTAGAAGACTCCAAGGACAAGGGAAGGAAGTCTCAGATTGGCTAGATTGGTAGGTAGATCCCAGGAGCAGAGCACATACTCACCCATGCTTACTCTTTTTCTGTCTCTCTCTATTGCTCAGTGAGGCTCCACTTCTCAACTAGTGACAAAGAGCAAGCAGGCTGTCCCAAAAGCCTGTTGCCTCAGTCTTCTTCTCTTTGAGCAGCTCTCAGACTGCTCTTACTGTGGGGAATTCTGTCTCCTGAAGCTCACAGGTATGTGAGCAGTTTGGAAACTTTACTTAAAGGGATTGGAGCAAAAATGTCATTAAGACAGATCTATATTATCTCTGGTACCCTAACCATAGGACTCTCTTGTGATTCAGGAGTCTTGGGAAGGAATTGGTGACCAGTTACATTGCTCTGTACAACCGGTTCAACTAAAACATTTGATCCTTTGGGACCAGGTTGGGGTAGCCATACAGCTTTCCAGAAGAAAAAGAGATGACCGAGGAATGTCTCCTGTTGAATCTCTCCCATCTCCACTGCCTGCCAACACCCATGAAGAGGCCTTAAGGAAGCTTCTCAGGCAGCAGAACTCGTGCCTGCATTTCCAGTTTAGAGTAGGACCAAGCCCTGACCATGAAGGGCTCCATTTGTCACCTAAAGATCTCGCAAAGCTTGTTACAGAGAATGAAGTTCACACCATTTTACTAGATGAATAATGGTGTTATTGCAAATACATGTAAGTGATACCTTTTGATTGGCAAACCCTTATAGAAACAGTTGTTACCACTGGTTAATAATGCTCCAGGAGTGAGTGAGCAAATGCCTGTCCATTGCTGCTTACAACCCAGGGCCTCGTGCACGCGTGCGTGCGTGCGCGCGCGCGCGCACACACACACACACACACACACACACACACACACACGCACAATGCTACTTATGATTAATTAATCAGACAAGGAAAAGTTGGAAGCCAGGCTCAGCAGCTCTCGAGCCCTTGGCTACTACAGTGGCTACAAAGTTCCTGATCCTAGTACTTCTTCAGGGTCCCTTTCCACTCTCAGAAGTCTATAGAGCCCTTTATAGACCACGTTGGCCACCCACACAGCAAACTATGGAAAAACAGACAGATAATAAAGATGTTACTGTCACCTTACCTTTCATTAGCTCACAAAAAGGCAAATTCTGACCACAAAACAAACAAGAAAACATTCTTTGCTTGGCAGTGGTCCTGTAGCTTTTTAATCCTAGCACTCTGGAGGCAGAGGCAGGCTGATCTCTCTGAGTTCGAGGCCAGCCTGGTCTATAGAACTGGTTGTAGGACAGCCAAGGCTACACAAAGAAACCATCTTGAAAACTAAAAAAAAAAAAACAAAAAAAAAACCCACCACCACCACCAACAACAACAAAACCCTCTTCTTCATTGTGTATTTGCTAATCTTTTTCATGATATACTGATAGGATAAAAACTCACCAAAGCCTTGGCACAGAGGGGCTGCAGGCTGAGACACTGCGATAGCCTTGTAGCCCTCTGCGTTTCAAATGTGGAAAAAGAGGTCATTTTCAAGCTGCGTGGTTGTGTCGCACGCCTTTAATCCCAGCACTTGGAGGCAGAGGCAGGTGGATTTCTGAGTTCAAGGCCAGCCTGGTCTACAGAGTGAGTTCCAGGACAGCCAGGGCTATACAGAGAAACCCTATCTTAAAAAAACAAAAACGAAAACAAAAACAAAAAGAAAGAGGTCATTTCCAAAAACAGTGTAAAGAAAACTTACCGATAACATCAGTGTGGTAAACCCCTTCCTAAAATAGGCCCTGATGGGAAAATGGTTGCACTTGCACTGGGCCAGTTAGTGTCCATCTCAAGGTGATATCAAAAGCAATCCAGTTTGGGGTAACACAAGATTGAGTGCAAAGGGTGGCTGGATGATACAAGCAGACCCTCTTTGATTCCCAGCCTGTGGTGCCAGTGCCCCCTCCCACCCCCCCATACTGTCTCAGTGAGAACACAGTCTGGAATCAGTTTTCACACCTTGTGGTGCCTCTGCCGCATGCCACCAAGCTCCATCCCAAATCTAAAACATTAAGAGGTTTAATTACCAAAAGTAATTCTAGATTAGATTTATCTATAGTTAAAGATATCAAATTAGGTGTAGTAGAAGAGGTAAAGAGGCACACCACAGGTATGTGAGAATCCCTCCATCGAGTGTTGGACTTGACTTTAGAGAAATCATACTGAACTATAGAAGGAGTTTGGCTTGCCCAGAGCTCTTTCCTCCAGATCCCACTGGTTCACATCACACTAACCAGATTACAGTTTATTCCCAGCTGCTCCAAGAAATTCCAAATTAACAAAATTGGTTGTTATTCCGTACCCCACAGACCCTTGATAATGGTTGCTAAGCCAAGAACTTGATTCCTCAGAGCACAATAGACTCAACTGGTGTTTGTATGACAGAATCCCCATGAAGGGCATTAGAGACACAACAGCTGGTGTTTCTATTATAGCTAAATAATCCTGGACTTCCATTTGGCACATTCAGTCCTCAGTTTTAGACTTTCAGTGAGTTAGTGACAAAAGTAATAGTTTTCCAAAATCAAGTTGCCATTTTTCATCCTATTATGTTACCCTTAATTTTCTCCCGTGGGGTGGAGACCTCCTATCTCAATGGGGTAGTGAAAGTTCTGTATCTGAGTGTCCTTTGTCCTTAGGGCCATGAGAAATATCCACCTAAACTTTCTTGGATAGAAGATCCCCCTGATTGGGGAGTCAGTGGTCAATGAGTGGGAACAAATGTAAACAGCTACCGCAGGTAATCCAGGAGCGACTTCAGACAGACCATACAGAGCATTATTTAGCGCCTGGAATAATCCTGTCTTCTGTACTTCCCCAAAGTCTGTTCAATGGAGACTTTCACGTGATCTCTGTGCTGCTAATGCTTGTCTTTATTCCATTAGAGTTCCCTCACAACTGTCGTGTTATAGTTACTGATTTAAAATACTGCTTTTTAAAAATGTTCCATTATGCTGATGATATGAGTTTTCAGTACCTACTGTCATAAGCAGGCACCTATCTCGCTTCTAATGAAAAGTACTTTGCCAGCCTCCAATAGGAGGTATACAATACCTACCATGAATTTACCTTATTGGACAAAACTGGCCTGATACTTACATATTTCACTATATGGATGATATCCTATTATGCCAGGTCTGGCATGGCTGCAGAAGGGACAGTGTGACATGGTTCCTGCCCCTGGAGCAGGGCCAACTGGACGTGGGTCTTCTCAAGTGCTGACTGTTGTGTAGGCATAAGGCTTCTTCACATGGTGATGTACATAACTTCACTTCATGTTCCTCTTTAGGGGAGTGTCCCCCCTGCCAAGGTTAATGACTCCGTGACAGTCTGAAACAGCAGGATTCTGGGAAGCAACAGTGTCTGACATTCCTCAGTAAAACAGCAATGCTGTGACCTTCAGGACAGCCCTTAAGGCTGTGGGAAAGAACTCTGAAAACATGAGTTCAAGAATATATAAATCAGTGTAAGAACTGTTCTTTATAGGATTTCTCAACTGTGCAAAATATAAGGATTCCGTATGAATTATGTGAGGGGCTCCATGGACCTGAAAGAACAGTTAGCTGCACTAATGAGTCAGTCAGGAAGATGTTAAGGAAGGAGACGTGATTTGGTCAATAGATGAAAAAACTTACCTAACGAGAAGAAAGGAACAGTTAAAAACAAGACTCAGGTAGATGATTACATGATATTAGTGGGAAGATGGTGGTCTTCTCCACAGAAGCCATCAGCAACTAAATTTGATCTGGATATTCGTCTAAGAATTATAAAAAGGAGCCTTAATGATGATTGCATCAGCACAAACAACTCACTAAACTAAATAAAAAATTTATAGTTCAAGTAATAAAAGGGTACCAGGAAGTAAAATGGAGCTGTTCCTGTGTTCAAGGAGATAAAGAGATTTAGGAAGAGGTGATCTCGGGGCAAGATTTCACCCAACTAAGCTTATTGTTTGTGTTTGCAGTTGAATAAGAAATATTTTGGGCTTTTATTCTGGAATGAACTACAGTCCAGAAATGGAGGGTACACTTGTGATCTAGATCTTGGTGCTGGAACACACAGTCTTTTCGTCTGGATCTTTAGGAAGAGTGGCCATGAAAAGCTGAGGCCCAGGCATGGCGCTATATACCTTTAATCTAGGAGACAAAGGCAAGTAGATTTCTGAGTTCAAGGGTAGCCTGGGACAGTTCTAGGTAAAGAAAAGTTTAGGTCCAGGCATGGTAGCATATGCCCAGCATTCAGGAGACAGAACCATTCAGATCTCTAAGTTCAAGGTCAGTTCTAGGTTGGCCAAGCATAGACAGTGAAAGAGTTGGAAAACAGAAAGCTAACTCTCTCACATAAAAATAGTCTCTATGTCTAGACTTGGCAACCACAAACATTGTGCCCAGTGGAGCACATAGGACTTGCTGTGCTTAGAAAAACATGTACTTGCTGTCTTTATCTAAGTGTCCAGGGACTAAGGTCATAAAATGCTGATTAGTAGGATAATCAAAAGAGAACCTGGGATAAATGGTGGAACTGATATGCAATTCCTAAGGAAGTAGGCTTATACAAACAAAAAGACTGGTCTTTGGTCTGCACGAGAGAGCAGAATACAGAGCTGTCAGCCTGCACCCATCATTGACTCTGTCATTCTTCTGCCACTCCCACTCACCCCTTCCTCAGGTCCCTCTCTCAACTCCAGGCTGGTCCTTGGTACCACTAGCCTACTCTATTAAAGATATAAATCTGTTTTTAAAGAAGTACAAACTTGAATAGACATTTTTGTTCATTTACAGCTTGCCCCAGCTGAGTTCCGCTAGCTGTTGCATGCTAGTTACAGCTAGTGGTTTGAGTCTTGGAGCAAAGGCAGCGTCCCATCGATGTTCAGATTTACCCTTCTCTGTCTGTCTCCTGTTTCCCTTCGGTCATTAACTGGGTTTAGCTATTTTTGGATAGTTGTTTCTTTCTAATACACCTAACCTTTTCTCCCTCAAACCAACAGAGTGACTCTTCTTTTTTTTTTTTTTAATAATTTATTTTTATTTTATGTGCATTGGCATTTTGTCTGTGTGAGGGTGTCAGATCTTAGAGTTATAGACAATTGTGAGCTGCCATGTGGGTGCTGGGAATTAAACCCATGTCCTCTGGAAGAGATAAGCAATCAGTGCTCTTAACCACTGAGCCATCCATCTCCCCAGCACAGACCCAGAGCTCATTGGACAAGCCCTTGATATTTTCTTATCCTTCTGTATCTCAGAATAATTTCAACTTTCTTTCACAAGCCACAGAAGAATTTATTTTGGGGGGTAACAAAACTCCTTTTATTCTGTCCTATAAGGACTCTATAGAATTCCATTACTTCCATGTGTACTTTCTCCAAAAAGTACACATCCTGTTTTTAATACACTGTTCTTTGTTGGGGTCTCACAAAAGGCAGAGGGAGAGAGTGGAGGATTCATATTTGGGTTGTTATCTTGTTTAACTACTCCAAGAGGAAGTCATTCCATTCTCCTTCCTTAATGCATTAGTGACATGAGTTAATAGGGGACAAACCTGAACTGTGGTGTTTGGTTATTGTCTCTCCTACCCTGGGGATAAGCTCCATGCCTGCCTCAGAGACCTGAGGATAGGGAATATTCATGCATCATCTTCAACTGATGAAGGCAAGGACGGGCTGCCTGCCGTGCAGGGTCCGTGCTGTGGTTTCATCGTGGTGCCTGATGAGGGCCAGGGCTGTGTGGCAGACTGTACTTGTGCTTTGAGTTCTGCAGGTAGAGGTGGAAGTCCCAAAGGCTGAGCATTCTGCTCGACTCATTCACCTGTTCAGATAAGTATTTACTGAGCATCCATTGTATACTGAACGCTAGGGATAAAGCCACGAGCTAGGAGTGATCCCAGACCTTGTAGGACCTTTGACATGCAGGAGAGAGGAGTCAGGAGGACAAAATTCCAACGTAGACTCTGTATGCCCTTGGCATGACCTTGAGTAACTGGCAGCTTCCCTGGAAGCCTCAAGGCCACCTAAGCAAAGGCTGAAAGTGCAGCCTCACCTGTAGAATCAGTCATAGAGATGGCAGGGTGGGTGCTCTGTAGTTGTAAGTGCTATGCTGTGGTTACGCTCGTCATCCCGCTTATGTCTGTTCTTCCTGCAGAGTTGCCCAGGAGCTGCACCCCCGGGGGGCTATTATCCTGGCCCTCCCCATGGTGGGGGCCAATATGGCAGTGGACTTCCCCCTGGTGGTGGTTACGGAGCTCCTGCCCCTGGAGGACCCTATGGATACCCCAGTGCTGGAGGAATCCCCTCTGGAACTCCAAGCGGACCATATGGCGGTGTACCTCCAGGGGCTCCCTACGGTCAGCTTCCTCCAGGGGCTCCCTACGGTTCCCAGCAGCCTGGACCTTATGGGCAGGGTAAGTAGACTCTCCAGCTCCAGAGCCAGTCCTAGAACCTCGGACCTGGTCTAAGCGATCCACATCCCATTCTTATCCTTCCTGTAGATGTGCAAGCATCCTGGTCTCTGACTCCATAGCCCCTGGCTTCCTGCTCTGTCTCTACTGCAGAATGAGAAGTTCATCAGTTAGCTTTTTGGGGTAACATCTCTAAAGTCCTCTTGACTTTCAACAAGCATTTTATTGCTTGTTCACTCTCGATGTGTGTCAGCAGCTGAGTTTCTGCTTCGGGTGTCTTTTCACCCTGGGATCGGTGCTGAAGGAGCTTTCCATTTGGGGGACATGTTGTCCTTAGGGTAGAGAAAGAGTAAGAAGCTAGCAGGGCTGGACGGTACCTCGTAAGGCTCTTCTCAGAAGGACTGATGTCTCACCCACTCATGGCCTTTCCCTGAAGCACATCTCACTGTCAAGGCTGACCCCAAGGAGGAGATGGTACACCTCTTATTGGGAGATCCCTAGGCTACCAGGCAGTGGGCGGGGCCGAACAGTGCTTGGACTGGGAAGGGAGCTCAGCAGATGCCTGGCCACAGCAGTGTAGTCCACAAGAGAAGAAACTCCATTACTGAGGGAGGGGGACTGGCCTCATCTGTAGAAGGAAAAGGTGGTGTCATTAATGAAAGCTTTTTTTTTTTTTGGTTTTTTGAGACAGGGTTTCTCTGTATAGCCCTGGCTGTCTTGGAACTCACTCTGTAGACCAGGCTGGCCTCGAACTTAGAAATCCGCCTGCCTCTGCCTCCCAAGTGTGCACCATCACTGCCCAGCGAAAGCTTAGCTTTAAAGGTCAGACACTTACTGACCTGACCAGACTGCCTCTTTACACCTCATTGACCACCTCTGTAAAATAGGGACAGTGCTCCAACATCACAGGCTGCATTAAATGTGAAGCTGCAGCTTAATACTAGTCAGTGTCTGGGTTTGACGGATAGACAGCATTCCATGAGAGGACTTGTTATATGGTTGAGCAGGATTGGAATTTAATATGGTGGTAGCTGTGGAAGCCAGAGGGTGGACGAGAAGGGAAGGAAGATGCAGACTGGAGGGGAGATGTGCACAAGACAAGGAGGGCAGGGATTGAAGAGACGGTGGAGGAAGCAGGCGCCTGTCCTTGCTTTCCTGGGATTCACTTTAGTGAGCTCCTTCCCAGAGTGGCTATTCTCAGGAGGCTGAGCACCAGCTAGGCGGCCTGGAACCGCCTGGGCCCGTGAGAGGGGGTTCCAGGGAATGCTGCGCTTAGGAAGCAAGCCCTGAGTGGATGTATGCAGGCAGGCAGCCCCAGGGGAGATGCCCAAACCTCTGGGATTCTGACCCCTGCCAGCCAGTGGCATTTATCTTCTCAGAGCCACACTCTGGCTGTTAGCTTTCAGCTCAGCAGCTCTGCGCTGGATTTTCATATCCTCCAAAACATTGTGTCTGAGCTCATAGACAGTCTGAGGGTAAGGAGCCCGACTCTGAGGCTTGACTCCCTCGCCCCCAGGGCTCAAGAGTGGCAGTAATCTCTTGGGCAGGGGAGAAGGCAGAGCCTGGATCACATGCTCAGCCTCCCTCTCATTGGCTGCATTAGGGCAGAGGGAGGAAGGCGGGGCCTGGATCACATGCTCAGCCTCCCTCTTTGCTGCTTCCTCTCATTGGCTTCATTGGGGGGGAGGAAGGCGGGGCCTAGGCCACATGCTCAGCCTCCCTCTTTGCTGCTTCCTCTCATTGGCTACATTGGGGGGAGGAAGGCGGGGCCTAGGCCACATGCTCCCTCTTTGCTGCTGCTTCTCAGTGTCTACATTGCTCCTCTCCAGGGTGGCTAGCAGCGATGGGAGTGGTACTGACGCTCCTGATGTGTACATCACTATCCTTAAAGTCCTGGGAAATTCCACCTCCAGGGTGAGGATAATTACTGTAAAGCACAGAGCTGACCCTCTGAGGTGCTCCGCAGCCTGCAGGAAGATCCCAAAGGGCCTTTCTAGCCTATCCACTTGCCATCAGCCCTTGCCTTCCATCCAGCAGAGATTGTTCACAGTATTGTAAACATATCCTGAGCCTTTGCCACGTTCCCCTTTCTCCACAGCTCCTCATTCCTTCAAATACAGCTGAAATACCCTTCTCTGCACCCGTCTCTCCCCTCCCACATTCCAGCCTGTGCTTTGTTTTGCTGTTGTCTCATGTAATTCATTCCCGCTGCCCTAGGACATGGCTCATGTTATAAATATGGAAGTTGGCATTCAAAGAGATTACTTATCTGACCTGAAATTACACAACTAGTAAAAACCAGTCAGGACTTGACTCTAAAGCTGAGCTCTTCTGTGTGAAACTGGCTGCCAGTGATGGTGGCCGTCCTTCCCCAGTGGCCCTGCTCGCTCAGTTTGGTTCTGCTATGATGGATGCCACGACCAAAGGTGGCTTAGAGGGAGGAAGGGTTTGTCTGGCCCGTCGTTGACAGGAACCAAGGCAGGAAGCTTAAAGCAGAAGCCAAGGAGCAGAGCTGGCACTGCTTAGACCTTATGCCTCGCCCGTGCTCAGCTAGCTTTTCTGTTCAGCACAGGCCCACCAGCCTAGGGATGGTACTGCCCACAGTGGGCTTCCATATCAACCAAGAATAAGACAGTGTCCCACAGACATGCCCGCAGGCTAAGCTTGAAGTCAGTCTCTCGCCCAAAAACCAGGACTATAAAATGGGTCCAGGGCTTCAAGAAACCTACTGCCTATGGAATTCCAGAAAGCGAGCCTAGTTTCAGAAAGGCAGTCTGACTTCTCTCCCACCCTACACTTTCAAAAGAGTTTATCCAGAAAAAAAGAATTTCTGGGCCTGGCTTCATGAGACCCTCCCTGTCCCTACTCTCCACTGCAAAAGCGGATTCTTAGACCGTGTATGGCAGGTGCATTTTCCTGGGCCCTCAGATGCTGCGCTGCATGGTTTGGAGGCACTAGCCTCGCAGGCAGCCTTCTCTCACCACTTGTGGTCACACTAAATGTCCTTTGTTTTCCTCCACTGTCCTGTTTCTTAGCTCTGGTCTGAGCAGTCCTCAGTTGAGGCCCCTCTACTCAGGTGCCTCACGTTGACAGTAAACACTAACTTAACCAGTGCAAAGGTTGTAAGTGGGCAAACTTGCCTGGCTTCCTATACTAACCCTTCAGTCAGGCAACCTTTCCTTCTGGCCTCTCCTCTGGGTCTGCCCTCCATACTGCCCATGTCCATTTCCAATACCTTCTTGTGTGAAAACGCCCCTTGTATGGCCTGTCGACCCTGCTTCACTAAGACAGCCTGACCCTGCTTTTCTTTGTCCTTTAGGCCATTTGCAAAGGTTTCTTGCTGTATTGGGGGTGGGGTGTAAATCGAGTAGAGAAGCTATTGGGATAATACACAAAATGTTGCAGGCCTGTGCTGTGGAAATCAACTGCACCTCCCTCAGAAGGGCATGGAGGATGGCTCGTGAGGCCTCGTGGGTGGGCATTTGAGGTTGTTTTTTGTTGCTGTGATAAAACTCGGATTAGAGGAGGAAGAGATCTACTTGAGCTTATAGGCTGTAGTTCATCTCTGAGAGAAGTCAGGACGAGAACTCGGAAGCAGGAACCATGGAGGAACACTGTTTGCTGGCTCCCTTGCAGGTTTACACTTTCTGAATGATCTTAAATAACCCAGGACCACCTACCCAGGGAATGGTGCCACTCACAGATTGGAGTCTCCTATGTCAGTTAACAGTCATGATGGTGTCCCACAGGCCAGTCTGACTGGACAATTCAACCCTTTAATTGGGCTCCTTTCTCAATGACTCCAGACTGGATCAAGTTGGTGATTAAAGCTAACTAGAACATAAGGGAAAACCTGTGGCCAGAGGAGGTTCTCAGAGTGGCTCGCCAGCATTTCTTCGACCTGGGTCTGACTGACATGGTTCACATCCCTTTCTCCAGGTGGGGTCCCCCCCAATGTGGATCCTGAGGCCTACTCCTGGTTCCAGTCAGTGGATGCCGATCACAGTGGCTATATCTCCCTCAGGGAGCTGAAGCAGGCCTTAGTGAACTCCAACTGGTCTTCATTCAATGACGAGACGTGCCTCATGATGATAAGTGAGTTTCACACGCAGTTCTTCAAGCATGCAGGCTTGAGCGGGGTCAAAACTGCCAGACAGTTGGCAGAAGTGTGCAAGTACTCAGTCTGAAGAGAACTCTAGCTAAGGAGGATGCTGGCTTCAGGATACGCTCTCCTTAACTCAGACCATTGTCAAGTTCTAGGTTGCTAGGTTACAGGCTGGTCCAGTTTCCTGTTCTGCAGGTAGACTCTTCCCCCTCCTGGTAAGAGACTACAGGCAAGGGGTAGTCAAGCCTGGGTCCAAGGCTTGGAGCTAAGCCACCAGCCCTGCAGAATCTGGATGGGACAGGGTTCAGTGGCCGGGGGAAGGCTGGTGCTGCAGTTGGTCCCGTGACTCAGGCACAGGGCTTTGCTTCAGCCTGGGAGATGGGCTGCCTCAGTGGTCCCTTGACCCTCAGTCTTGAAGCCTTCCTTCCTTCCTCCCTCCCCTCCTTCCACTCAGACATGTTTGACAAGACCAAGTCTGGCCGAATTGATGTCGTTGGCTTCTCAGCCTTATGGAAATTCCTCCAGCAGTGGAGGAACCTCTTTCAGCAGTATGACCGGGACCGCTCGGGCTCCATTAGCCCCACAGAGCTGCAGCAAGGTAAGGGCCCCGTGGGCACGGTGCCTGTGGCCCGCTAGACTCCTCTTCTTTTCTTAGAACGCCTTGAAGGGTTTCCCTGTCGGTGCCCATGCCTGCCTTACCACCCATCCCACTGTTCTGAACCTGGATGGGGCCTTGAGCCAAGCTCCGGAGTCAGACAACACCGGTCTAAATCAGTGCTGGCCTTCCTGGTGGCAGGACTCCAGACAGTGCTGAATGGAACAGTCCCTCTGGCATGGGAGATATGGGACCTTGGAGAGCAGTGCCGCTCTTTCTTGTCCCAGCATGCTGCATGGAGAGAGTTCTGCTTCACAGCTCACTTCTGTTGTCATCTGGCCAGAGGCCATTTCCCTTCAACTCAGACCCAGAGCCTTCTGAGAGCTGCCAGTGGGTGAGAGAACCTGGGGCCACAGTGCCCATCTGGTTCCAATCTGACTCAGGAGGTCAAGCCTGCAGCCTGGGCTAAGGCCAGTAGGTTACAAGGACAGATAGATAATGTGGCTCTGGGTACCCAGTGGGGAATCTTAGTGGGAAAGGGCTGTCCAGAGTGTCCAGGTCCTTTGTCCAGGTTATGCAGTTCATTCAGACAAAAGTCTGCTTGGGGATGAGCGCGCCATGCCTTCCCTTGCTAGAAGGGAAGGGTGATCAGTACTGAATGCTACCTTGCCAGCTTCTTTCATGGATGTTGGTGAAATTATAGCAACAATAAAATTAGCACATAATGTCTGCCATGCCCCAGGCACTGTGATACGCATTGCAGTGGGTTCCTGAAAGTCATCTTCCCAAGGGCTCAGTCCTATTTGCCATTCCACACAGGGTTGATGAAGGATCCCTTCTGGTCTCCCTTTTACAAGTGGCAAAACTAAAGCCACTTTAGCTCCTTGCTCAGGGGCTCACAGTGCAGGGCGCTCAGATTGCTTCTGGGCAGGCAAGGGATGCGAAAAGGCAGGAGGCATCTCAGTGGAGACAGGAAGTGGCACGCACACTGCGGCCTCATATGGGGATGTGACTTTTATTTAAAACAAGACAGTGTGTGAGGCACTGCACCAAGTGCCATCATGACTGCCTTTAATCCTTACTAGAGCGTGGGCTAAGCCTCATCCCCGCATGGATGGCGATAAGGGGCTAGCGAGGTAAGCGGGAAACCAAGAGCCACCTGCCTCCAGAACAGCTGAGACCCTTGTGCTGAGCTGCTCTCTCCAATGTCGGCCTCATGGGGTGGTTAGTGGTGCACGCTTCCTTCTCTAGCAGATGCATCAGATGGTCACGGGTAGACCACTGGCTTCTCTGGGATCTCATGAGCCTTGAGAGTGACGAGATGGGAGATGGGGCACATACAAAGAAAGCTCCTGTGCTCCTGACATCTGACTGGCTCCCCAAGACTTCTCTGTTCTCATCTTCCTGAGCTGATCTCCCCAGAACCCCTGATCTGCTATGCTCTAGTGCTCCAGTTCCTGTGAAGTGCTCACATCAAGTCTCTTTCTGTGCCCTTCCTCTCCAGCACTGTCCCAGATGGGCTACAACCTGAGCCCTCAGTTCACACAGCTCCTGGTTTCTCGGTACTGCCCGCGATCTGCCATTCCCGCCATGCAGCTTGACTGCTTCATCAAGGTGTGTACCCAGCTGCAGGTGTTGACCGAGGCCTTCCGGGAGAAGGACACCGCCGTACAGGGCAACATCCGGCTCAGCTTTGAGGACTTTGTCACCATGACGGCTTCAAGGATGCTATGACCCAGACTCTCTAGAGGGAGTGGAGCATGCCAGGGGATGTGGGCCTCTCCTTTCTTTCTCTCCTAGCAAAATGTGTTTCCTAGCCTGAGCTAGGAAGGGACAGAGCTTGACTATCCTGGGCCGTGGAGTGGCACAGCCTTGGAGTAGGGGCCCTAGAGTAGCAATGGAGTTAATGTCTGGCCAGCTGTCCTGGCCTCCGGCTTTTCCCCTCTGCTCCCTGATGCTAGTGCTAAGTGCTCATTGGCTGGTCTACCTGTCATCCTCACGCAGACCACCAGGTCAGACGAGCCCAGTTTCTGCACAGTGGGATCAGACTGAGCGTGGGGGAGATTTGCTGGGGTTCCTCAGCTCCCTCAATCCTTGTACATTAACATTAATTTTCCTGAGGCTTTGGCTACATAAGAAGCTTGGACATTCTGCCACCTCGGCCGTATTTGATGAGGCCCAGGACCTTCAAAACTCAGACCCCTTACTGGCCTGCCACGTTCCTCTCAGCTTCCCTCCCCAGGGACATTGTCACATCCTACTGCCAATATTGTCTGTAATTTGCTTTTTTTTTTTTTTTCCCATTTGGGGCCAAAAGTCCAGGAAACTGTAAGCGTCAATAAAAGAAAGACTCTGCAGTCCCATGTTTCCCACCGTGACTTCTCGGCTGTGTGTCCGCGTCCATCCGTCCATCCATTCCCTCACTATGGAAGCGTCAGCTGCTTACAAGCCATGTGGAAGAAGCCGTGTTAAGGCTTAGTGACTGTCCTGTGTGTCAAGGCGAAGTCACGGCCCTGCCAGGTTCCTCTGTGTCTAGGATCTGCCCAAAAGGCTGCCTGCCTTTCTTAAAGTTTTAGGGCTGCCATTCTAGGCTGAAAGCAGCCACCCCAGACCTCTCCCAGTGTGGTCCTTTTGTTATCTTAGGCCTGAGTTTTATCTCCCAGACAAACTCCATTTATGAAGTCATAACTCTCCCCCTACTTTTATTAAGCACAGACACCAGTACCTGCCAGTTGCATTTCTAGATCAGCATGATACCCAGGCTGCACTGAGTCTGTAATGAGCTGACAGAATTTCAATCAAAAGCCAAAGACACCAGACATTCTAGTTTGCTAGGGGGGGCCTTATCACAGATAATGGTGTGATTATCCTCTGGCTTCGGGAGATGGAGATAAGAGCTCTGGGGCTCAGAGGACTTCAGCAGAGCGGTCCTTCCTGCAGGGTGGGAGTGGAGAGCGGCTGGGACTTTTCCAGGTCACAGAGGGCAGCAGGCCTGTCGGGCTCAGCCATTTCAGCTCCTCTGGGTCTCTGTGGCTCTATAGTCCCAGAATCAATAGTCCAGATTCTAGAGGCCAGCCCCTTCATTTCTGGAGGGAGCCTCTCTTTAGACACCCCCCCCCCAGGACTCCAGCCTCCATTTGTCAGCCTCCAGTAACCAAAAGAAAAGGGAGATGGGGAGTTGCAGGTTGCCTGTCCTCTCTTCAGCTGGCGGAGTGTCTTCCTGTCCTAACCTACAGTTTTGGACACACCGTCCCCTGGCCCTCATTTTCTCTCTCGGGCTGGCCAGAACAGCTTCCTCCTTTCTGCATGCCATTCTTCTGAACAGTTGAGCCTATTATCAGCTCTCCCCAACCCCGCCCCAACTTCTCTCAGCCACCAGGTGGCCCCGGGCTTATCTGCCATTCCCCAGCACAGGTTCTCTTGTACACCAGGTAGCCCTGAGCTTGTCAGATGCCCATCCCCGAGCATCACTCCGTGGCATCTCAGCTACCTCCCCAGGGTGTGTTTGAGTGCATCCAAGCTCCCTAAGGAGAGGTGTGAGGCCCACCTCGGTGCTGCCTTTCACCAGCAGAGTGACAGTGCTGCACCCTCTACAGGAAGCTGCTGTCAGTGCCGCTCCTGCAGATTCACATGTCCACTGGAAATTATATATGTTTTTTATGTGGTGTTGGAGATGGAACCAATGCCTCATATGTTAGACAAGTGGTCTACCACCTAGCTACACTTCTCGACCCCAAACCCATCTTTAGAGTGGTGCCAATCACAATCTACTTTTTTTCCTGAGAGCTCAAGACCTGTGAGGTCTAGCCCTCAGGCCTTTTTCCAAACACACTGCAGTTCCAGACTTGCCTTCCACATTTGATTTGGATCCCAAGACCAGTGGGAGCACAGAGTGGTCAGGAGTGCTCACTCCTGCTAGGGCTGCTGGGCTTATGAGTCTGTAAAGCAGAGGGGCTACTTAACACCTACACCTGATCGGGACAAAAGGACATGCCTACAAGGGGCCGTGATGTCTAGGTACTCCTTGGGCCCAGCCCCACTTCCTGACTGGTGATCTGTTAACACCTGCTGTTGTGCTCATCCCCAGTGGCCTCGGTCAGATGTTCCCTGCTCCTCTTAGCAGAGTGGCACTCCAGAATGAGCTCACCTTCTGCTCTGGCAACAAATATTGGGGCCTTTTGGGCAGCTTTGTAATCAGCTCAGTGGAAGCCGGAGCATGGCTGGCTAAGTCCATGGTGCTCTCTTTTATTCTGTGAGTTCATAGAAAATAAACGGAGCCCTGATTTCCAAGAAGGCTACAAACAGTAAATCTCTCAACCCTCTGCCTAACCCCCTACCTCCTTACCTTCCAGTCCAGAGGCCGTGGGCAGGGAAAGGAAAGTGTGTCAGAGATCAGAGTCCCGGGCATCAGAGGCTGGGCACTACTAGAGGCAGCATAGCCCACAGTCAGTCCATCTGGGGTGGGGGTGGGGTTTCACAGATAATCCCATTCCAGAGACTTCTCTTGTCATTCCCCAGCTGCCCCACCTCCCCCTACTAACCTGAGCAGCACGGATTTTGTGTAATGACAAAGAAAGGGAACATTCAGTGCCAGGCTTTTAATTACAGTTGCTACGGGCTGCTGGCCTCCATGCCGAATGGCCACATGGAGAGTGTTTAAGCACTCTACAGTGCTTCGTGCAGTCCACCCCTGGAGAGGGTGGACCGTGCTTCAAAGCTCATTGAGAAGGGCTGAACCCAAATTAGTTCACAGGGACACACTGGTACAGCTGGCCATGTGCAGTCCAGGCTTCTGATGGCCTTCAGGCCAGAGAATATGTCTGTAGGTAATTGAGTAGGAGACAGGTCTTTGGGAGGAAAGCCAAGCTCAGATAGGGTGAAGTGACACTGTAGGGTATAGCCATAGGAACGAGACAGGACCGACAGTAACCACGCCCACAGCACTAGATGGTTTACAACGCTCTCTGCTTTCTTGAGCATGCTTAAGCCCCTATCCACCCAGCTTAGAGTACACCATCTCAGAGGGGGAGTGACTCTGGCAGAGTCACTCAGGCAGAAAGCCAGGACTGGAATCACAACCTCTCACTGAGCACTCTGCCCGTGAGTGCTGGGGCAGATCCCAGGCAAAGGATCAGGCCTCTCAGAGCCCGGGCCAGCCCACTCAGGACAGCACAGTAGTGACGGTGGTCAGCACAACATGCTCAGAGACTTTGGAGACGGAGCAGCGGCTCTGCAAGGACAAGGACTTGTGTCTGGCAGAGGAGCCGGGACCCAGACCAGGCAAGCAGCAGGAGAAGGCAGCCTTGAACTGCTCCCGGAATTTGCCTTGGTTGGGAGACAAAAGACACAGCCATAAGGGGACAAATGCAGCAGGAAAAGGGGTTTGAGCTCAAGGAACACAACTCCAGCTAGAGCTGCCTGGTGGACCCAGAGGGAGGGGTAGAGCTGGGAGGGAGAGCCCAAGGCTACCTCTGCCCTGCCAGCAGAGAGGACGAAAGGGCCCCAGCCGGTTCCTAGAGCAAAATGCAATTGTCTTGATTCCTTGACTGCATTCTGGCAAGAAGCCTGGTGCCTGGCTTAGGTCGTGGTGTCTGGCTCAGGGCCTCACCTATGTGCCTCCATGACACGTGTGTGTGTGTGTGTGTGTGTAGGGAGCTCAGAGTACATACTATCGCTGGCCTCCCCCAGCTCTGCCCAATGGTGTGGAGATGAAAGCAGCAGGCCTTGCAGGTGACAGTCACACTGCACCAGGGGCTGTGCCAGTCCCTCAGATTCCACCCCCGCCCCCCCAGCCAGGAGCATCCTTACACCTTGCAAGGATGTGTTTCACACCACAGATGGGAGGTGCAGAAGACTCTGGTTTGCCCAAGGCCACCCAGCCAGAAGTTGAATCTGGGAATCTAACCCCAAGCCCGTCTCTCAAAGGTGAGGGTGATGTAGGAGAAGAGGGACTGCTCAGCACTGTATTCAGCTCATGAGTTTATGCCAGGGGACAGGTTTTCTTGAAACCAAACCACCCCCAACTCTGTTGCCAGCCTGCCCTTCTCTAGGATCCAGTTCAGAGAAGAGCACACAGTAGTTGCTCAGCAAACACAACCCAGGCAAGGCGTAGGCATCTGGGTGTCTGCCTGTCTTTCCTCCTCTGTAATAGTCCTCTCTTCTGTCCTGTCCTCTGAGCTGGGAAACAGCCAGGCAGCCTGGTTGAGTAATTCTTGAGTCCCAGTGAGAGTTAACACTAGTGACCTCTGACCCTTTCTCAAACATCCTATTTTTGAAAGATTTGTGTCCCCGCTTGGGCAGTCATCTTGACGGCTCCTCCGAAGCCTTGTCCCAAAGCTGAGGTCCAATGACTCACTTCTGCCAAGCCAAGGTAGGGGACCCACTGAGATGGGGTGGGAGTAGGGTATAGGACAACATGGTAGGAATAGGGCTGAGGGGGGCTGGACTCCCCTAAGAGAGAGTGGGAGTTTGCTTTCAGGTTTATGGATCCAAGGGTAGTCAAGCCACCTTACTCTGTGGCTGGTGCTGATGGTTACCCCTTGTCCCTTAGCTAGACTATACAATCTCCCCTCAGTCAGGGCCTCCAGGGCCCTCTTCCCTCAGGTCTGGTTCCTTCTAGGAATAGTGATTGCTATGTCTGCACCAGTCAGTGAGGAACTAGTCAGAAGTCTCACTGAACATGCTCCCTGGGTGGGTCCAGGCCCTGGCCTTCCTCATAGGCACTGGCGTGCAGGTATGTCACACACTCTGCCCTGGGTACATCTGTGGTTCAGAGCTCAGATCGTGGCTCCTGGGAGGGGCCTTGTATGAGTGATGAGTTCCCAGAGAGAGCCCAAGAGCAGGTGTATCTTCTCCTGCCAGCCGGTGATGGACTCAGGGACCATAGCCACCCTCGATCATCATGTTCGTAGTCTACTTACCACTGAGGAAGTTGTAGATGATAGGGTTGGCGGCACTGTTGGCGTACACCAGCCAGTGGGAGAAGGTGAAGCAAGCGTAGACAGCTTCCCGGTCGCTGGCTTGGCGGAACATCCCGAACACTCTAATGCCAGGGAGGAGGATGGTGAGAAGCAGATCAGGTGGGCACACGGGAGGTGGGGGTGGGGGTCCCCTCTGCTCACTGCTGTCCTCTGTGGCACTCAGTCTGAGATCTTGACCACTTGTTTTGGTACCCAAGCATAGATTATAACTAGAATGGGCCTTGGGACAGCAACCAATGATCTGCTCAGACTCCAGGTATCTGATCCCCCAAAGCCACCTAACAGAAACAACACATCATGGACAGCATCCATTTTTTTTTTTGTTTTTTTTTGTTTTTTGTTTTTTGTTTTTGTTTTGTTTTGTTTTTTTTTTTTTTTTGTTAAAGCAGCTGAGGCTTAGAGAAGTTCATGCCCAAGATCACACAAGACTGGACATGGCCAAAGCCAGACTGAACCTGCTGGTCCTCCATGACCTTTCACTAACAACTCATGACTCCTCATCTGCTGCATCCTTGTGTCCTTCTGCCTAAACTGCTATCCTCCAGACCCCTGATGCTTGCTCCTGATGTTGAACTCATGATCCTCTTGCCTTGGCCTGCTAAGTGCTGAGATTGCAGACATACACCTCCCAGCTTCTCAGAGAAGCCTTAACAACAGCAGCAGCAGCAGCAGCAACAACAACAACAACAGTAACAACAAAGACAACAATGTATCCGAGACAAAACCAAACCCACCAGCCCCATTATCACTCTGTTCTCTTTTGGAATACGCACTGCCTTTTCTATTGCTTTGCCGTCTTTCTCATTGGAATGCAGCCTCTATGAAGACAGGGCTCTTGTCTGTCATTTGTACCCAGTCATCCTAGAACTTGATAGCCGAGTGCACAGAGGAAGGATTTTCTAATTGCCCTTGGAGCGGAGCCCGATATCCCCATGCACAGATAGAGAAGATGAAAACAGAACAGAGTAACTGCTGGACCCAGGGTGGAGAGGTGTGAGTGGAGACCTGTGAGTCTTTCTTAGGCCCTGGAGTCCCTCCCCTACCCTGTGTATCCTCACCTCTTAAGGACATTGAGGACACTGATGGGGAGATAACAGAGCGCAAAAACCAGCAGGACCACCATCAGCATCTTAGCAGTCTTCCTCCGAGCTCGCATCTGCTTCACCTCAGCCAGGAAGGCTCGGGCCCGGGGCTGGGGCTCTGTACACAGGCCCTGGTGCTGAGCCTCCAGTTGCTCCGAGGGCCGCTTCCAGTTCCGCACCAAGGCCGATGTGGTACCAGGGATCTGGCCAACACACACACACACACACACACACACACACATACACACACACACACGAGGGAAAGGTAGATGTCACTCCTTCAGAGAGTCATTCCCTTTGGCTAGGGCCTGGCAAACAAGGTGGGGACATACAAGGGAACTGCCATGCTGTGGGGTCTGAGCACGCTCCTAACTGCTCTCCTATCCTCCTGAGATCTGCAGCTCTGTCTTTGGGACAGGATGAAGAGCTGAGTCATGAAGAGATGTCCGTGTCACACCTCGGGGAGCCCTGGGAATGAGGAGGGCCTCGGGCAAGGCCTGGACACCAGTTCTCCATCCACCTAGGTAGATGCCTTGCAACCACCCCACAACCAAGAGGCATGGATCCAGAAGGCAAGAAACTAGAGTTTAGAGACTGCTCACACATTCGTGAGCTGTGTGACTTCTCTAACCTTCGCTTCCTTAAGGTAGACCAGCCAGCAAACCCTCTAACTGGGTATGCCTGCATCTCCCCACCCATTTCCCAACCCAGTGCCCTGCTGGGCCAAGGCATGGGTCAGCACTGTGCAGAAGGTACATGACATCCCAGAATGTCATTGAGACCAGTCAGCCTGTCACCCGTGCCCTCTCACTGCCTAGATACTGACCCAGGACCTACTGCCACAGTACAAATGGCTCCTAGCACCCACCTTTTCATGAATACAACCCCAGCAACCCCACTAAGGGTCCATGCAATGAGGAGAAAGTCAGGCCTGGAACCAGTTGGCCTGGCTGGCCTTGGCAGTCACACTCAGGGGTGGGCAAGAGCGCCTCTTTCCTTAGCTAGCACTAAGCTTAGGCACTGGGTGTCAAACCTAGCTGGGCAAGCAGTCCGGAACTGCAAGGGTTAAGGTTCTGATACTAAGCCGAGCTGTGGAGCCTCAGACTTGGGTTTTGACCTCTTGATTTTCTGCTGGCTAGCTTAGTGCTGTGGATGGACATTGTGTTGCGTCTCCGGGTCTGCTTTCTCACATATTTGCGGTGGGAGGAAGGGAATAAGATATGGTGGTTAAAGCTGGCTCTATAATCCTAGCTACACAGGAGACTGAGGCAGGAGAATTGTACATTCAGTCTAGTCAGGCCAACTTAACAAGACCCTACCTCAACATTTTTTAAAAAAGGACGGAGGGAACCTGGATCAGGGAGAAAGGCTCTGTGCATATTCTTCAGTGCTGGGACACTTGTCTAGCATATGCCAAGGCCTTGGAAGGTAATTGATTAATTAAAAGAGGCTGCAAGTCACTTCGGGGCCTCCAGCTCCCCACGTCCCTGGGCCTGGCCTCGCTATATTCGTAGTGCGGATAATATGTTCCAATGTCAGGGACCATCTACTCCCTTAGAAAAACAGCTTCCCCTTCCCAGCCCAGACAGCGACAGCAGATGAGCCTCACCTGGCGACCCCAGAGCTTGCGGAAGATCTGGAAATAGGCCATGGCCATGAGGCACAGTGGGGCCAGGTAGGTGACAATGAAGAAGCAGCTGTGATAGATCTTGGGGTAGAGTTCATCTGTAGGGTCGCAAGATGCTAGAGTCAAGTCCACCCTGGGGGTCCCAGTCTGCCTCAGCATGCCACCCTGTCCCAACACGAACCAAAGCAAGACATGGGGGCAACTGAATTTCACATAGGCACCATGGGTAGGGAGAGAACCTAGAATTGCCCAGTCTAGCAGTGCCATCCTGGAGGGATCCCCAGCTGATGCCCACACTAGAGGAGATATCTACCCTGGGGGTACCCACCCAGAGTCCCCTGCCCTGGGGGTATACACCCCCAGAGGTGCCATTACCTGCCCAGTGCTCATCACAGACAGAGAAGAGCCGGGTGCGATTGGCTAGCTCGGGCAGCACACTGCTGCACTCCATGACAGCAGCCTGGGGCACCATGACAGCCAGTGACACAGCCCAGATGCCCAGGATGGAGCCACGGGCACGTCGAGCTGTGCTCTTGAATAACAGTGGGTGGCAGATGGCATACCAGCGGTCCAGGGCGATGAAGCTGAGAGTCAGCACTGCCACTGACACCGACACAGCCTGTCCCATGGGGACACAACATCAGAGGTGTGTAGGGGCGGGGGGGGAGAGCAGTTCACAGCCCAGAGCTACCAGTGCAGCAAATCGTGACTCCACCCCTTTGTGCTGTGTGAATTTGGGCAAGTCACTCACCCTCTCTGAGCCTCATCTACAGAATGGGAATATAGCATCTATCTGGCAGGGTGCTGCCAGAATAAATGAAACCATGCATGGAAAATGTCCAGTTGGAGACCTGACATACACGATGAGACTCTGTGTGGCAAACATTCCTCTTCCTATTTTTTCTAAATAATTTATTTATTTTTTTTATGTACATTGATGTTTTGCCTGCATGTATGTCAGTGTGAGGGTATTGGATCCCCTAGAACTATAGTTACAGACAATTGTGAGATGGGTGCTGGGAATTGAACCGGAGGCCTCTGGAAGAGCAGCCAGTGCTCTTAACCCCTGAGCCATCTCTCCAATCCCTCCTTTCCCTACTTTTACAACCTATGAGGTAAGTGCCACACTTCAGGTGAGGAGATGTGACACATGATTCCCTCCACAGAGGGGATCAGTTGGACAGAAAACCTTACAGTAGTGTGAAGCCCATGAGGCAGCTCTGTCACCCCGGAAGGTCATCCATTCCCTATGCTGTTGGGAAAGCTCTTTTGGTCTGAAAGGCACAGATGAACCGGCTGGTAGTTTAGGCAGGCATTGACTCCAGAGTGTCCCATTCCCCAGGATGCAGGAAGAGGACCAAGGGCTACTGAGAGGCCGTGGTGGTCTCTGGCCAGCCCTCCTCCCATTCCACTGATACCATCTGGGAGTCCTGGTGTCCAGCATTGGAGAAGGAGACTAGAGAGAGAATTCTATTTGACTCTCTTGGTCCCCACTGGGGTCAGGAAGCAGACCCGGTAAAGGGAGGTCTGTCACTGTGGGTTCCTGTCTACTCTCTGCATGTGCCTGTGGACCTGGAAGTAACTGTGTGTGTGTGTGTGTGTGTGTGTGTGTGTGTGTGTGTGTGTGTGTATGTATGTGTGTGTGTGTCCAAGTTTGTACCTGTCACCAAGAGGGGAAGTCTATGTGTGTTTATGGGGCCGTGTTTGTCCTGACTGTCCAGCCTGGTGGTCTGAATGAACCCACAAGAGTCCTAAGCCACCGTGACTTGATTGAAAAGCAAACCTTAAGGTGACTGAGAGCCACCAAGGTCATAGGTTTTGGACAGATGGGGTAGAGGCTGCTGAGGGCCACGGGAGAGCTAACCTGGAGATAGGGAATGACCTTGCACAAGGCATGGCCGAAGAGCCACGATTCAGTGATGTCCACTAACAGGCTGGCAGGCAGGCAGATGGCAGTCACCAGCACATCTGCCAGGGACAGGTTGACAATGAAGTAGTTGGTGACTGTCCTCATGTGGTGGTTCCGCCACACAGCCAGGCAGACTACAGAGAGCAGCAAGGTGAGGTGACACCGGTTAGCAGAGCCACCACACCCGTTCTGGCTCAGCTGGGATACTGAGCCCCCATCCTGACCTCACTAGCAGGGATGGGTCTGAAGGGAAGGCCCAGGACTCCCTCTAGTCCTCAGAAGAAGGCAGACACCTACCCAGGGTATTGCCCACCAAGGCTATGAGGAACACAGCCACATAGGCTGCGATGAGAACCCACTCGTACTGCTTCGGGTAGAGATAATCGCGCCACAGGTATCGGAGGAATTCGTCCTCATAGTCTGGAGGCGGATGGAAGGGTTCCCTGCTGCTAGTGGGGACTCCGGGCTGGGCCCCAGGAGTGGCTGAGGTTTCCATGAGTTTAGGAGCCACTTCAGCTGAGGAGCATCCTGGACTCTGTGGAGGAAGAGAAACTCCCACAAGCCCTCAGCCCACTCCTTTCAAAGGCCCTGGTCTTGCACTCAGGTCTTTGGGGTCCCAGACCAAACTTCCTGAGGGAGAGAAGGATGGAAGGAGGGAAGGAAGGAAGGAAGGAAGGAAGGAAGGAA
>JADRCD010160099.1:16721-28973 GCA_019843815.1 Montemys delectorum | reverse complement strand
ATCCATATTCAAAGAAAATATGTCTCAATTGCCCTGCAATCCAAAACACGTCAGTTCTTTGTGGCACTTAGGCATATCATCGCCTACCTGCTAGCTGGTCAGGAGTTTGCACATTAGTGCTTCTTTTCCCTAAACTAAGAGTAGTCCAGGGAAATGAGCCCCTGCCAATCCCAGTTATAAATATGATAGCTGCTTAACATAAGAGGACAGCTCAAATTGTGCCACTCCTGGTCGCTACAAAAATAGCCATAGGTGTTAATACTAGAGCTTCAGGGATAACAACGTCCATGATCCAATATAATACATTCACTTCCCAGTTTCAAAGTAATTTTCAAAGTGTCTAAAACTGTCCTTACTATCCAAAAACAGACTAATTCTTGGCAGCCGTCGTGCTTCAAAACAGATGAGGACTAGATATCCTGACAGCTAAAGAAGGTGGTCTTTGCCTGTTCCTCCAAGAAGAATGCTGCTTCTATGTCAACCAATCCGGGATAGTACGAAATAAAATCCAGGAGCTACAGTCAGACATAAAAAATTTCAGAGACCGTGAGACCTCCAGTTCTGAGGTTTTCGAAAACCCCATATGGAAGTGGATACTCCTGTTTGTAACTCCTGTCCTAGTCATCTCCCTGGTGTTATTATTTGCTCCCTGCCTCATCAATCTTGTTTCTACATTTCTTCAACGACAAATACAAAAAATTTCTAACCAAACTATCAATCAGCTTCTGTTACAGGACTACCAGCCGCTGCCCACAGACGAGCTACTGTCCATAAAGATAACTAATGCAAACGTCTACCAAGTGGATCCTGATGGTGAAAGCCAGCTACCACCACTGACAACGCCCCTAGACAGCAGGAATTAGCTTAAGAGACACGACGCCCTCGTCCCCTTTTCACCATCGGCTTCCCCTTCCCTTTTTCTTTTCTTCTCTTTATAATATCAAAAAGGGAGGTATGTTAGCATCACCAAGTGCCTGCACCTGTAAAGAGGCAGGACCACAGATCTGTTACCATGGCAATGCCCCCCCCCCCACATTCCCAAGAACCCCTAGGGCTACCCAATTTCACCTGGGCAGTACATACGTCATCACGCAGATATAAAGGAGAAACCTTCCTCTCTCCGCCTTTTTCCTTTTTTGCTCTCTCTCCCCCTCTCTCTTCCCGCGCTACTGCCCCCTCTCCTTCTCTTAATTAAACCTCTTACATGGAACTGTTTGGTCCCAGAGTGTGGTGCTTTCTGACGAGAACATATCGGCCGTTCCTAACACCTAGGGAATTGACGGTGAGCATGGGTTCAAATGTTTCAAAAGCAGCGGTACAGAATTCAGATAAACTGCTCAAGGCAAGAGGAATCAGGGTAGATAAAGAGGCACTAAAAGATCTCTCAGGCTGGGCGGTGGTGGCACACGCCTTTAATCCCAGCACTTGGGAGGCAGAGGCAGGGGATTTCTGAGTTCGAGGCCAGCCTGGTCTACAGAGTGAGTTCCAGGATAGCCAGGGCTATACAGAGAAACCCTGTCTCAAAAAAACAAAACAAAACAAAACAAAAAAAGATCTCTCAGATGAGATAGAATCTTGTTGTCTATGGCTTCAAGAAGTAAGAGTGATAAAGAGTTGAGAAAAAATTGGAAGAGCTCTGAGAAATAATAAGGCGGACAGATTCATTCTCTGTCTTCGGGCTCTTGTAATGGAGATCATAGAGGAGAAAGAGAAGAGAAAGAAAGAGTTGGAAAGCGAATTGAGCTCGCAAAGCTCGGAGAGTACAGATACGGGAAGTGATGAGAGTCAAAATACTTCCTCAGAAAGCAGATCCACTAGGTCTCGTGGAGAGAGACGGCAGTCATACACTCCCTCTAAGTCCACTATTGTATCATCTACTTTTTCTCTGATAGGAGGGAAGGCTCAGAGAGATTTACAATTAAGTAAATTGGAGTTTGAAATCAAGTAACAGAAATTGAATAATGAGTTGAATGAGCTAAAGGCAGTATCAGGTGGAAGAAAGGACAGCTATCTAGAGACAGGCCATTCACCTTTAGAGAGAGCAATTAATCAGGCTCACAAAAACGGGCAGGACACTTTGGGACTGCTAGTGTTTCCCGTAGTGGAACAGTGGGATCAAGATAACGAGAGATACAGATGCTATCAGACCTTAGAATTCAAGGTGATAAAAGATTTAAAAGAAGAGGTGGCTCAATATGGTCCAAACACCCTGTTTACGCAGGCACTTTTGGACAATGTAACAGTGTCAAATTTAACACCTCAAGATTGGAGAACTTTGTGTAAGGCTACATTGCAAGCAGGTGATTTTTTTTACTTTGGAGCTCAGAATGGTGGGAAATTAGCAAAAGGTTGGCTGTGCTAAATGCTCAGTCAGGTAATCCCAAATGGAATCTAGACATGCTCCTGGGAGAAGGACAGTATGAAGGAAATGCTAGACAAATTGAGTATCCCGCTGGGGTATATGCACAAATTGCGATGGCAGCAAGAAGGACTTGGATTCAATTACCTGCAAAAGGTGAGGTTAGTAGAAGTCTAGCTGGCATCCGACAAGGTCCAGAGGAGCTTTTTCAAAATTTCGTAGCCAGGTTACAGCAACTCCAAGCAGGATCCTTGGAGTTTCTCATATGGACGGTCCGCTTATTACAGAGTTGGCTTATGAGAATGCTAATACAGTGTGCAGAGCAGTTATTCAGTCACACAAGGGTCGAATGGATTTATCTGGATATATTCGGCTTTGTGCAGATATTGGACCTTCCTATAATCAAAGTTTAGCTTTGGTAGCTGCATTGCAGGAAACTATAGTTCCAGAGATCCTGGAGCAAAGGCAGGAAAATAGATGATGTTTCATATGTCGAAGTCCGAATCATTTTAAAAATGATTGCCCTAGGGAATCAGGAAGCACAAGCAGGCAGCAGTCAGGCGCCACCCCAAGAATCTGTCCTCATTGCAGGAGAGGGAAGCATTGGGCCAAAAATTGTAGATTTAAAAAAGGCTTTCAATACAATACCTGTTCAGAGAATGAGTGGAGGGGCCAGCCCCGGGCCCCCTTTTTAAAACAACGGGCAGCGTATGGGGCCATGAGGCTGCTGCCTAGCCAAGGAGATCTGTCCTTGAACTTTTCAGGACAACCCCAGGAAGTACAGGAGCGGACCTGTATTCTACCTGCTACACAGTACTAACACCAGAAATGGGAGTTCAAATTCTGCCCACTGGAGTTTTTGGGCCTTTGCCCACAGAGACTTGGGGATTTATTATAGGGAGAAATAACATGATTGTGAATAGATTGCAGATTTATCCAGGTGTTATTGACCGCAATTATCAGGGGGAGATTAAGATCATGGCTTCTTCACTTCATGATGTCATTACAGTACCTGCTAATCAGAGAATTGCTCAGCTTATTTTAATCCCTCTGTATCCAATGCCTTCTAATTTTATTAAAGATGAGAGAGGACAGAGTTGTTTTGATTCTTCTGATGTATACTGGGTACAATCTATCACTAGTAAAAGACCTAATCTTAAATTAATTATTGAAGGAAAATTTTTTGAAGGTTTAATAGATATTGGAGCTGATGTAACTATCATTAAAGGCTAAAACTGGCCCTCAACTTGGGCTTTGTCTGAAACAATTACTCATCTCCAAGGAATTGGTTATGCCAATAACCCAAAATGAAGCTCTAAGCTTCTAACATGGAGAGATGAGGAAGGTAATTCAGGGCAAATTCAACCTTATATTATGTCAAATCTGCCTGTTACTCTGTGGGGGAGAGATTTGTTGTCACAAATGGGTCTTGTCTTGTGCAGCCCTAGTGAGTTAGCTAATAAGCAGAAGTCAAAACAGGACATTAGAACATCTGGAGGCCCTAAGCCTCATTCTAATAGTAAAGGTTTGAAACATTTTCCATGAAGGCCACTATCTTGCCTCGCCCCATGCAGATAAAATACAGTGGATTAATAATATTCCAGTGTGGTTAATCAGTGGTCTTTATCTTAAGAAAAGATAGAGGCTGCTTCCTTGCTAGTGCAGGAGCAATTGGAGACAAGTCATCTGAGGGAGTCCAGTTCCCCATGGAATACGCCAATATTTGTCATCAAGAAAAAATCAGGTAAATGGAGACTGTTACAAGATCTAAGAAAGGTAAATGAAACAATGATGGTTATGGGAACATTGGAAACTGGACTTCCATCTCCAGTGGCAATTCCAAAAGGATTTTATAAAATAGTTATGGACTTAAAAGACTGTTTCTTTACAATTCCTTTGTACCCTGAGGATTGTGAGAGATTTGCTTTTAGTGTTCCATCTTTTAATTTTAAGGAACCTATGAAAAGATATCAATGGACAGTCCTTCCTCAGGGCGTGGCTAATAGTCCTATGTTATGTCAGAAGTTTGTGGCACAGGTCATTGACCCTATAAAGAAAAAATGGCCAATGATATATATTGCCTACTACACAGATGATGTCCTATTAGCATGAAAAATCCTCAGGATGTACTTTTATGTTATAGAGACTTACAAGTTGCCTTAAATGAAAAGGGACTGCAGATAGCTCCAGAAAAGGTGCAAACTGAGGATCCGTATATTTAGGTTTTACACTCACAGATCAAGCTGTTATTCCCCAAAAGATAGTTACTCATAGAGACAGATTAAAACCTTAAGTGACTTTCAAAAATTATTAGGTGATATCAATTGGCTTCGTCGCTATCTAAAGCTTACTACAGGAGAATTGAATCTTTTATTTGATATTCTCAGAGGTAATTCTGATCCAAATTCACCTAGATTTTTAACTAAAGAAGGAATGTCAGCTTTACAGCAGGTAGAAAAAGCTATTGAAAATCAATTTGTTACTTACATAGATTATTCTTTACCTTTGCATTTGTTAATCTTCAACACAACTCACACTCCTACAGTGTTGTTATGGCAAAAAGCACCTCTCATGTGGATACATTCAAGGATATCTCCTAAACGTAATATCTTGCCATATTATGAGGCTATATCCCACATGATTGTCCTTGGTAGAAAGCAAGCACTGACTTATTTTGGCAAATGTTAAAGCCAGATGTTATCATTCAGCCTTTTACTTTAGATCAAGATTCCTGGTTAAAACAGCATAGCACAGACTGGTTGCTTGCTCAGATAGGATTTCAAGGAATTATAGATAATCATTATCCTCAGGATAAACTGATAAAGTTCTTAAATGTGCATGAAGTGATATTTCCTAACATGACTTCCTTACAGCCTTTGAATAATGCCCTTGTGATATTTACTGATGGTTCCTCTAAAGGATGAGCTGGATATCTTATAAATAATCAACAGGTAGTCATAGGAACTCCTGGTCTCTCAGCTCAATTAGCTGAATTAACAGCAGTATTAAATGTGTTTCAGGCTGTGGCTGATGCTTTTAATCTTTTCATTGACAGCTTGTACATGGCACAATCAGTTCCTTTGTTAGAAACATGTGGTACATTTAATTTTAATACCACAGCAGGATCCTTATTTTCACAATTACAAAATATCATTCTTGCACGAAAAAAATCAGTTTTATATTGGTCATATACGAGCTCATTCTGGCCTCCCTGGACCATTGGCCAGAGGCAATAATCATATTGACAGAGCTCTGGTAGGAGAAGATTTGGTTTCAGACCCTGTTGCATTAGCTAAATGGGATCACGATAAATTCCATCTGTCTAGCCAGACTCTGAGGCTTAAACAAAAAATTTCCAAAGAGCAAGCAAGAATGATTGTAAAACAATGCCCTAATTGCATTATTTTATCTCCAGTTCCGCATTTAGAGGTAAATCCAAGAGGCCTTATGCCCAATCATATTTGGCAGATGGATGTAACTCATAATGCAGAATTTGGAAAGCTTAAATATATACATGTCTGTACTGACACTTGTTCAGGATTTATATTTGCTTCCCTGCATACAGGAGAAACCTCTAGAAATGTAATTGATCATTGTTTACAATGATCAATGTTTTTAATGTTATGGACTTACCCAAAGTCATTAAGATGGACAATGGACCAGCTTACTCTGGCAAAAACTTTATGCTATTTTGCAAAGATTTTGGCATTAACCATAAAACTGGAATTCCCCATAACCCTATAGGGCAAGGGATCATTGAATGTGCACACCGCACTCTTAAAAACTGGCTTTTGAAAACTAAAGGAGGGAATTTGTATCCTCCTAGCTCTCCAAAGGCACACCTTGCCTTTGTGTTATTTGTTTTGAACTTCTTGCAGACTGACATCAAAAGTCAGTCTGCTGTGGACCAACAGTGGCATCCTAACACTTCAAGTTCGAATGCCATGGTAAGATGGAGGGATCCACTCACCCAATACCTGGCATGGCCCAGATCTTGTTTTGGTTTAGGGGCAGAGGATCTGTGTGTATTTTTTCTCAGAAAGAGGATGGAGCACATTGGCTCCCCAAAAGATTAATTCCCCAGGTGGACTCAGGTCCACAGCCTTCTTAGTAAATGTGCTTAAATGCATTGCTCAAAAGTCTTTTTTCTTTCTTTTTCTTTTGTTTTTGAGCTGACAGCTTTTTCTGTGTCACTCTGTATTTGCTTCTGCCCACTTAATTTGAGAATCTGTGCTTTCCCGAAACTAAATGAACATTTCAAATTGAGTTGCTCACACCCAGAGCAAAAGGTTTGGCTACCTCTGCAGTTTTAGCATTCTAAAAGGCTAGTGCAATCCCGAAGTTGCTGGCCTGAATTACTAATTTGCTTTTGAATTGAGGCCTGTTCTCTAGGTAAAGGCTCCCAGAGTCGGAGTTGGTAATTTGCAACTCAATCAGGAGCCTACACTCATCTCCAGCACAATGGCAAGCAACCTTGCGAGAACTTCAGAGAAGGCATTTTTTTTTCAGAGAGACGAGGCAGCTCATGGACTTTGCAGGCGATTGAAGGCATGTCTTGACATTGTGCACGGGAAGAGGGTGCATTTTAAAAACCTGTGTCTATGGGTTAGGTCTCTGGTGAGTAATCAACCTAAGACAGGGGCATGCACTGAGTGGCTGTGTTTTTGAAAAAACACGAAATGAGCCCAGTTTGTAGAATTCAAACTAGATGCACGTGACTCCAAAGACAGGTATGATGTATGCCAGTAGATATTATACTAAAGGTGATATTCATCAAAGCACCATGAAAATTCCTGTGCAGGACTGTGATTATGTGTATGATTATGTCTTTGTCCTGCTGTTTTCTAAATAAGCAGGGAGGAAATGTTGCCCCTTCAGCTCAGACATCGGACTCTGGCAGTCTCTGCTTAGAGGCTGCCACCTGGGAGCTAAGACAAAAGCCCTCTGTGGACTGTCAGTTCATCTTTGAAGAAAAGCTTCCTGGAAGTCACACTGAGATATGAGCACACCTACCTGCCTGGAGACTTTGAGTTGCTGGGGACTCTGAGATGGCTCAGTGGGTAAAAATGCTTGATTAACAAGCCTGGAAATGGAGTTCAAACCCTGCCATCCATGTAATGATGATGATAATGATAATAATAGACTTAGTATATCTAGGTGTGTTGCTTATAATCCCAACACTTGGGATGTGGAGACCAGACTGGACCACAGAGTGAGCCTCTGTCCCTGAACCCCACACCCAAAAAACCCCCCACAACAAAAGGGCAGGGAGTAAAATGGCTCAATGAGTAAAGGTGCTTGTCAACAAATCTGATAATGATCTGAGTTCAATCCCTAGCACCTAAGTGGTGGAAGGAGAGACTGAACTCCCATTGGTTGTCCTCTGACGTCCACAGGCATTCTGTGTCACATAGGCATACACATAGATAAACATAATATAAAGAAAATCTTTTAAATATGAACAAAAATGTCTCTAGTATATACTCTTTCAAGGGTTTTATGACAATTTCATACTGTCAGAAGGACTGAGACTCTGGAATAGAATTAGGCACTACCTCTGCCTTCAGAGTGACTAGTAGATAAGTGCCCAGTAATTTCCTCCTCCCACATCACAGGATCTATGGATCCCCTGAGGGTCAAATAAAAATTTGGGGGTTGGAGAGATGCCCTACTAGTTATGAGCACTTCTTGCTTTTCCAGAAGACCCAGGTTTAACTGGCAGCATCCACATGGCAGATAACAACTATCAGTAACCTCAACTCCAAGTAATCTGATACCCTCCTCTGGCCTCTAAGTTCACAACATGCATTGGTACAAAGACACATACATTCATACACACTAAAAACACAATAACTTGTTTTTAAAAATAAAGTAGAATGTTAAACCTGAAAATGTCTAGGAGAGAGACCAAGTCCATGACTGTCTAATTAAAACAAGCACTACTAAATACTGACCAGGAGGATGGAGTCTAGCTCTGTCCATACCCGGGGTTACCCGAGGTGACAATGAGTTACTTTAATTGGGTACATATAAAGGCCAAACCTACACAGCTGTGTACTTCCTGCCTTCATCCAATCAGGGATACACACACACATTCTGATGTACTGAAGTAATAAAATGAAAAAAAACAAAGCTGTAGAAACAAGGTTCTGGGAATATAGAAATCAAGTTTTTGAGAATATAGAAACAAATTCTGAAAATGTATAAATAAAGTAAAATAAGAGAGCCATATTCCAGCTCTTGTAAGCAGCAAGCAATGTGGAAACAAATTTTACAGTAGCAAGCAGCAGCTTCAGACACTGAGAAGCTGTTAGCCAAGGACATGTTGTAAAAACAGAGTTCTGGTGGTCAGAATGTTGAGACAGAATGGCCAGGCCATTCTGACTAAGCTAAGTAAGGCCAAAACAAAAATAACTGGTGGTTTCGATGACATTAAGGTCCACAAAAACAAGATTAGCAATTCTCGGGAAAAAAAACAAAAAACAAAAACCCCCAACCCCTCCTTGTGGTGAATTTTGAAAAAGACACAAACTGTCACCCTGACCTTGGTGCCAACAATCCCTCTACCACTTAGTTACTGAGTCCTTTCCCAGAGACTTTTCAAGACCAGATACAGAACTGGATAGAGAACTTGGCTGACTAAGCCAAGAACAGCCCCCTGAGCAAGCCAACCAATGCCTGATGAGATCCTTTGTCCTGTGTTCCACCAACCAGAGTAAGCCAGCTAGCCTTGTTGCAGAAATCCACCCTCTGTAAAGTATAAAAGATGTCTGCTTTCTGAATTCGGGGTTGACACCCCCTCCCCCGTGAGAGTGGGTAACCCCACGTACTTGGATCAATAAACCTCATGTTATTGCAGTGATCTATTGTCAATCTGTGATCTGTGGGTTGAGCCTATATTACTACAGTACTTCCTGCCTACGTACCTGCCACCTACCTGTGATCAAGCACATCCTATGCAGTTGGGGCAAGCACCCTTGTACCGAAGTGAAAACAAGTGGTTTGTTATCTTACAAAAGCAGCTCTAGCATTAGGAAGTAATCTGACCTTGGGTAACTGGGGCTTCTGGGTTAAGTTTAGCCCTCACAAGAATAGAACAAAAAGTCAAAATGATTGTTAAAACCTGGTCTCATTAAAGGAATGATCTGCATTTTGGTGTCTGATTTCCTACCACGGGAGGCTCTCTCATCCTGTTTCTTTCCTAGCCTCTAACTTCAGGTGTTCTCCCATGTTTGCGTTTTAGAAGTTCCAGCGTGAGTTAAGCACCAAGTGGGTGTTGAACACAGTGAGTACTGGGGCCCATGTGCTGCTGGGGAAGATCCTACAGAACCTCCGAATCGCCAACTCTAAACTCTTCTGGAGGGCACTGGCCCTGTTGCAGGTCAGAGCATGATGAGAGGCCCCCAACCCTAGATGTCCACAGAAAGTATTTTTGCCAAGTCAGGGAGGGTTGTAGGGGCAAGGGCTATTTTTTTTCTCATCTTTCTTGGGTATAACCTCTGGTCTGCATGCTTACACACACAGGTACATTGAGGGGGTCCCTGCAGGTGTCATATAGGGAATCAAACTATGGGAATAGATAAGAATGGAAACTCAGTGTACATTGACATTACCAACCTGTATCAGACTTCAGAGAGTCTAATGCCAAGTGGTTCATTGTGGGCATATTTAAAACACAGTGCAGTTTTTGGAAAAGTCCCAGGCAACAATCAATCCAATCAGTCCAATTCCAGGTGAACAGTAAAGCTTATGGTGTGACTACATAGAAACTCTCTTACAATGTGCTGTGACCATGAGGCTGGGTTCTGTAGCTAACGGGCCTAGAATCTAGTGTGGCCTCTGAGCATAGAGGTCAGTAGGCCACAGAGTACATGTGACATCTTCCCGAAGGATGGTAATAGTCTAGGGAGGGAAGAGTCTGGGATAAACATTCTGGGGAATTTGGGTGAGGTCTGTCTCTAAGACATAAAGTGAGAGAGGTCGACCTCCACAAATAGGAAAAGGTCACCAGGTTGTTAACAAAATCCACCCTCGGCTTTCTGGATGAAATGTCGGTATTTGATGTTTATCTCCTTCATTGAGGAGATAAAGATGCATGATTAACATTCCTTCTTCCCCCTTCCGGTCTATCTGGGCTGATGTCCTGAGCAGACCTTGGGTACAAGCTCAGCAGCCAGTCTCACAACACCCAGAGGAAGCTCCACTCCCAGGTGCTCTGACACACCCAGGATCAGAGGTGAGGAGGAACCAACATCTGTCCCAACACTTGGAGTAACTGGAACCTGCTGGACCAGGCACATAGGAACTCTGCCAGCCCAGTGACTCTGGTTCCTTTCGGTCTGTCTGTGTTGGTGTCCTGAGCAGACCTTGGGCCCAAGCTCCACAGCCAGTCCCACAACACACAAAGGAAGCTCCACTCCCAGGTGATCTAACAAACCCAGGATCACAGGATCCCAAAATCACAGGATCACAAAGACAGCTTGACTCTGAGAAGTTCTGACACAACCAGGATCACAGGAAGGACAGGCTCCAGTCAGATTTAGCAAGGGCAGGTAGCACTAGAGATAACCAGATGTCGTGGGGGGGGGCAAGCATAAGAAAATAAACAACACAAACCAAGGTCACTTGGCATCATCAGAACCCAATTCTCTCACCATAGCAAGTCCTGGACACACCATTACACTGGAAAAGCAAGATTCAGATATAAAATCACTTCTCATGCTGATAATACAGGACTTTAAGAAAGACATAAATAGCACTCTCAAAGAAATATAGGAGAACACATGTAAACAGCTAGAAGCCCTTCAAGAGGAAACACAAAAATCCCTTAAAGAACTACAGGAAAACACAATCAAACAGGTGAAGGAGATGAGCAAAACCATCCAGAATCTAAAAATGGAAATAGAAACAATAAAGAAATCAGAAAGAGAGACAACCCTGATGTACTGGCTAGTTTTGTGTGTCAACTTGACACAGGCTGGAGTTATCACAGAGAAGTGAGCTTCAGTTGGGGAAATGCCTCCATGAGATCCAGCTGTGGGGCATTTTCTCAATTAGTGATCAAAGGGGGTAGTGCCATCCCTGGGCTGGAAGTCTTGAGTTCTATAAGAGAGCAGGCTGAGCAAGCCAGGAGAAGCAAGCCAGTAAAGAACATCCCTCCATGGCCTCTGCATCAGCTCCTGCTTCCTGACCTGCTTGAGTTCCAGTCCTGACTTCCTCTGGTGATCAACAGCCATGTGGAAGTGTAAGCCAAATAAATCCTTTCCTCCCCAACTTGCTTCATGGTCATGATGTTTGTGCAGGAATAGAAACCCTGACTAAGACACCTGGCCATACAAAATCTAGGAAAGAAATCAGGAGTCATAGATGCAAACATCACCAATAGAGTACAAGAGATAGAACAGAGAATCTCAGGGGCAGAAGACACCATAGAAAACATTGACACAACAGTCAAAGAAAATGCAAAATGCAAAAACCTTCTAACCCAGAACATCCAGGAAATCCAGGATGCAATGAGAAAACCAAACCTAAGGATAATAGGTATAGAAGAGAGTGAAGATTCCCAATGTAATGGGCCAGCAAATATCTTCAACAAAATTATAGAAGAAAACTTCCCTAACCTAAAGAAAGAGATACTGATGAACATACAAGAAGCCTACAGAACTCCAAATAGACTGGACCAGAAAAGAAATTCCTCCCATCACATAATAATAAAAACACCAAATACACTAAACAAAGAAAGAATTTTAAAAGCAGTAAGGGAAAAAGGTCAAGTAACACATAAAGGCAGGCCTATCAGAATTACACCAGACTTCTCACCAGGGACTATGAAAGCTAGAAGATCCAGGGCAGATGTCATACAGACCCTACAAGAACACAAATGCCAGCCCAGG